>CAUYRT010058852.1:0-21737 GCA_963574885.1 Lepilemur ruficaudatus
GGCCTAATTGACCCCTTCTTGATTCATCCAGCTGAAAGGAATTTCTTCTCTCTCATTCTCCTTAATTCTGAGATCTGAGACAGTATCATTTACTTTCATATTCTCCGTAAGGTTCAGCACAGTGTTTGTATATCTAGCAGGTTATCTCTCAACCTAGGTATCCCTTGATAGTCAAGTCTGTTTCTTCCTGCCTTCTGATATGGAGTGGTAGAAAATCTGTGTGATTGGTTCCCAAACAGTAGAGGATTTATCTGAATCAGTTCAATTCCCAAGTGTACATAGTGAGAATTCAGGTAAAGATTGAGCTAGTAAGAGACACCTGGGTTTTTTGTTTTGTTTTGTTTTTTAATTGAATCAAACACTCATTGGGTACTCATTCTGTCCTTAGGGTCATCTAATCAAACCTTCTCATTTTAGAAGTAAGGAAATTAAGATCCAAAGAGGTTAAATGACTTTTCTAAGATCACTCTAAACTTATGTGATATAAGAACTGGCACTAAATTTTAAATCTAACCCAAATCTGGCCCTTTTTCCTCTATTCAGCGTCCTCTGATCAGGTGACCTGGATCAGACAGGAGGGCTGGGCCTGGGTGGCTTTAGATTAGCCAGGAGTGCAGACACCTCATTCTCACCAGTGGACAGAAGGCGGCAGAGCATGGCAGCCCAGGTTTGAGTGGGTGGGTCAGTTTGGTGCACAGAGTGTGTGGTGGTCTCTTATGAGCGTGGCTTCAGTTTGCCAGCAATGTGCAAAGTGTGGTTTTCAGCTCTGTGAAAATAGGGGGAAACTGGAAGAGGAAGGAAAAGGTGTGAAGCCTTTCTCTGGAGAGTGACGAGATCAGGGGATACAGTGGCTTGCTCAGCAGCACCAAGGGTCCACGCTAGGTTCCTGGTCATGGATGTAAAGGGGGTGGTTGTCAGTGTTAGCTGTGGCAACAGGCACCATGCAGGTGACAGTTGGTAGAGAAGGGAGTTGGAGTGCAGGGACACAGCGGTGGAGCAGGGGGTCTAAGCTGGCTGAGGAGTAGAGTGAGAACAAGGAGTGGGCAAGGGACAGGGACGATGGTCAATGAGTCAGGTCCCCTGATGCATGCAGGGTATCTAGAGGTAGTGAGCTGGGAGGTGGTGTGGTGGGATGCTTGAAGTTGGGGTGATGGACATGGGGCGCCTGTTGGTAATAAAATCTAGGTACTGCCGGAGGAATTTTCTCTCGGATTACAATAACTGCATTAAAAGGGTAGAGAATGAAAGTTCTCATCCTCCTGCAGTGTAAGAAAGGATTTCCTGCCCAAAGTGACAGTGACTCCTCCTCACCAGTGACTCCTCCCCACCAAGGACTCCTCCTCCTTGTGGAGGACTAGTAGGGTTTGACCATGGGACTGAGTGACGAAGGTGAGGCAGACAGACGGTCATCAGAGAGGAGAGGCCAGGGTGTTGGGAGGGTGGTTTGTGGATGGTGTGGGGACAGCTAGCTCAGGACGGCTCCCCTACTCTAAGCCTTGTGGTGCCAAGGATATGGGAGAGGGCAAGGGCTACTGGGGAAGCTGCTTCTCAAGGAAAATTAGAGCTGGGTGTGAAGAGGGACCCTTCAAAGCTGGAGGGCACCAGGGAGGGCCTTGGTGGGCGGGGACAGGAGGTGGTGGGTAGAGTCCAGGAATGAGGACTCCTCGGGCTTCTCATGGTGACCAGTAAGGGCTTCTCATGGTGACCAGTAAAAACGGGGTCAGAGGCAGAAAGTGAGGTTAGCTGTGGTCTCGGGTCGGGTGGGGTAGGGATGGCCTCACTGGGGTCTGGGGCCCTGAAGTTCTGGGCAAGTGGGAACTCTTCAGTCTCCACTGTGCATGGGCCAGAGCGGTGAAGCATTTGTCAGAGTTCTGCTTTAAAACTAACCTTTTCTCTTTCTTTTTCAGACTGCTGTTGATGTTTTTAGAAGGATAATTTTGGAGGCAGAAAAAATTGATGGGGCAGCTTCACAAGGAAAGTCTTCCTGCTCAGTGATGTGATTGTACTGCAGGACCTGAGGACGCCGGGAATATATTCTACCTGAGGAAGCAAACTGCCTGTTACCCTTTTAAAAACTATGCTTCATTTTTCTTCTGTTAACCTGAAAGATATCATTTGGGTCAGAGCTTCCCTGCCCCTTTCAGATTATGTTAAACTCTGACTCTGTCCAAATGAGTTCACTTCCATTTTCAAATTTTAAGCAATCATATTTTCAATTTATATATTGTATTTCTTAATATTATGACCAAGAATTTTATCGACATTAATTTTTCAGCGTAGTTTGTTGTTTAAAATAATGTAATCATCAAAATGATGCATATTGTTACACTACTATTAACTAGGCTTCAATATATCAGTGTTTATTTCATTGTGTTAAATGTATACTTGTAAATAAAATAGCTGCAAACCTTAGTCCTCGTTTGTGCTACTTGAGGAAGAAAAACCTTGTCTTCCTGAGAGTTTCTTTCTTGGCCTTCAGGAAGGTTCAAACTGGATCCCAGAAACCAGAGGGGGCTGGGGTTGCAGGAAGAGGCGTGGGAGCCCTCGCAGGCCGACTTCTCTCGGCTCCTGGGTGACGGGGTGGGTGACAGTTGACGGAAGCGGAGTGGCTTTGGGGGTCTGTGAGAGGAGTTACTCCCCAGTAACGAGAATTTTCTCTCCTACCCCCCAGAACCCTCAACCTTAACTGAAACAAAGTGGCAGTGTAGGCCATGGTGGTCACCAGCGGAGCGTTCTTACTACCCTCTGTGTCTGTTGTGCTAGTCGAAGAAAAGGAGCTCTGCAGAGACTTCTGTGCCTCCTTGTTCTTAGCTTGATGTCCGTGTCAGACAGGGCATGATTTAGAAAACAGATTTGCCTGTCATCATCCCAAAACACTGAGTAGTTGAAAGGTGCGGAATATCACCCAGGCCATGTTCCATGCTGAGGTGCGTGAGCCCCACGCTTTGGGCAGCGTCAGCAGGAGGGGTTTAATTTGCTCAGTGGCTGTCACCTAGTCTGTTGAGCAGTGATTTTTAAATGATGGCCCTCCCCAGTTAAAATTTCACAGGGCCATTTCTAATACATAAGCAAATGTTACTTTGAATTTATTAATAAAATACAATTTTGCTTTGCAACTGATTTTTAATGAAAATATTAGAACATACCATTATTTGGGATCTTTTAAATATTTTTTCTCATTGGTCATTCTAGGACAAAATTCGAGCCTTTGAAGACCTCCACCAAATAACACTTTTTAAAGAAAAATAAATATTGACAACAGTATTGTCACTTATTACCAGGGTTTTTCCTTAGATCTGAAAATGTGTTGGTACTAAACATATGAGACCACATAAAATATGGATCTAGTTCATCCAGTCAACCCTTTTCATCTCAGAAGTAATTTCTATTTAAATGGAACTTCCAGCAGCATCATATTGTACTTGAAACTTAAGTTCAACTGTCCTGGAATGGACCTTTAAGGATCGGATCTCCTGATTGGAGGTAGCGTAGTGTCATTTTAGTACATGGTCTAGTTCACCCATTCCTTTCAGGTGTTTCCTGAGCACGTGCCGTGTGCCAGACATTGTTCTAAGTGCCGTGAATACAGCAGAGAAAACTGCCCACCCCTGCAGAGCTTGTGTGCTACGTTGAACCTTGCCCAGCGCAGCGGTCCCACCACAAGAGCGTCTGTTACGTGTTCTCAACCTTGAATTAGGCTCGGGACTGAGGGGCTCGTTACTCCAGAAGATAATGGTTGTTGCATCTTTGATGTGCTTGTTCTGGTCTGCTTCGCGATGTCCTTGTGAAATGGGTGACACCCCTGTTTACACATGAGGAAACCATCTTAGATGTGTGAGATGGTTATTTAAGGTTTCAGGTCTGCAAGGAGCAATAACCAAATTCATTCTGTGTCCTATAAGCCTGTGGTCCTAACCCCCGGGATTGGGGACTATTAGGGACCAGGCTGCAGCGCTCTGCGCTGTGCCCCCCACCCTGGCAACATCTGTGGAAAAATTGTCTTCCATGCAACTTGGGGGGGGGGCACACAGCAGGAGGTGAGCGGTGGGAGAGTGAGCAAAGTGTCATCTGTATTTACAGCTGTTCCTCATCACTCCGCGTCGTTCACATCACCCCCGCCCACCCCAGAACCCATCCATGGAAAAATTGGCTTCCTGTAAATCGGTCCCTCATGCCAAAAAGGTTGGGGCCGCTGCTGTAGGCTATTGTGGTATGTATGAGCTACTAAAGAAATTCTTGAAGCTGCCAGATTTGACTTAAATTATTTTTATTTAAATATTTTCATCACCAAGACTTTCTTTTTTATATTTAATGTTTCTGAAATAGAAATCCGTCTTATAATCAATTATAAAACATTGTATCACCGGGTGCAGTGGTGCGTGTCTGTAGTCCCAGCTGCTTGAGAGGCTGAGGCGAGAGGATCTCTTGAACCCAGGAGTTCTGGACTGTAGTGCTCTGTGCCAAGGTTGAGTGGCCACACTAAGTTCAGCCTCAATATGGTGACTTTCTGGGGCAGGGAACCACCAGGCTGTCTACGGAGTAGTGAACTGGCTAGCCAGGCGGTCACACCTGTAATCTCAGCACTTTGGGAGATGCCCCAGAATAAACTGCTGCCTTTTCGAGGATTATCTAACACCAATCCTTGTAGAGATCCAGACTCCTAAGGAAATGTCTGTGCCTCAAGTCTGAGAAGTGTTGTCTGCTGCTGCCCGCCCCCACCCTGCAGCGCCCCTGGGTGGAGGCGGGAGGGGTGTGAGCCCCCGGAGGCCTGTGCACACGCCCTGGCTACCCCAGCTGACAGTTCTGTTGTGCAGCAGCACAGTGAGGCTGCCTGGCGGACTACCAGCCTGGAAACCGGGAAGCCTTCCGCAGCGGTCTTCAGAAGACCCCAGGACCATTCTGCCTCCTTCCCTTCCCCTAAGCAGGAAAGGGTTACATTAAGCAAAAAAAAAAAAAAAAAAAGATTGCATTAAGCAAATAAACACAAAATTTTTGTGTTTCCCATCCTTATTGCTGTACCCTACCTCCAATAATTTCCTAGAGGGAAACGTTATGGCCAGGTGAAGTCTTGTGGAATTAGAACTGGGAAGAGTCTGAGATCCAATTTCACATCCTTGTTATCAGAGGAGGGACCTGCGGCCCAGAGAGTTCACAGGGCGCCTAGGATGCAGATCAACCCACGCTGAGTCCTGGTTTCCACCACACCACACGTGAACACAGCCCATGACCTGGTACCCGGATAGCCACAGGGAACCCCAATTCAACACGTCATTGGACTAAGACTTGGGACATTCCAGTTTTGGTCCCAACTCTGTACCTTTGGGCACCTCCCTTATTACTCGTGGTCTCATTTCCTGTTATCCATAAAATCTACCTTTGCCAGGGATTGTTGTATTGTAATGGCCTGAAGCGTGAAAACCTTGGATGTTTCCAAAGCCCTGTGACAACACCAAGTCATAGTCCGGGGCGTGACTGTCGACCTCAGGCCACCATCCTGAGATCTTTCACCTGGTGTCAGGGTCCCCACGAGTTTCTGAAGCTTCATGAGCTTCCACGACTGTGTCTCTGCAGCAGCAGGGGGTTCTGGGGACGACTCCGGCCGTCCTACGGGGCTGCCGTCTTACTCCTGGGCTACACGTGCAAAACGGCAACACGGAACTTCGCGGAGTACCTCTACAGGCAAGTCTACCACATCTGAGGAGAAAGTGTCATTCCAGTCTGGCCCAAGGTGTCAAGGTACCAAGAACGCTATGATCACCGAGAACCACCGCCCGGGCGACAAAGCAGGGGCGGGTCTGTCGTGGCGCACGCGCGCTGCCGCCGGGTGGCTGTCCTGCACCACCACCGGGGGCCTCAGAGCTCACCCCACGCCTGCCCACTCGACCGTGACAGCTCAGCACACTGTGTCCGGGGCAGCCGACTTGTCCCCCGGGATTCTAAGTGGTGGGACCTCAGCTCCCGTCAGTGGCGGAGGAGTTGCCTGGCAGACGGCCTGCAGGTTCCTCCAGCTCGCACACCTGCCACAACCTCTGGAACGGTCTCAGGTTATATACTTTTTAAGGCATGTAGTTTCCCAAGGAATCGCGCAGGATTCTGGAAATACTGTGGCCTCGGCAAGCAAGACCTCTCACCCAGTTCTTCCTGCTGCCCAAGAAAGGCCCGGCGACTGCGCCTCTGATTTATTCCTTACAAGAACAAAGCACCCGCGGCCCGTCGCGGCAGGGAGCGCCGCCTCCGGGTGTTGTACCGGGTCGCTCTCAGCAAAGAATTCGAGTGCACCCACGCGGCGACCGTGGCTCCTCTACACGGCGTCGCTGTGAGGTTAATGTCCCGAATGAACTTTACCCTAAAAGGCCTCAGCTGAAGGACGGCCGAGGTTACAGCCCGAGCGGCGGGAAAGGTCACATTCCTGGGCGCTGACGTTTGGATTTTTATTCACTCTGAGGCACAACCCTCCCTGTGTCTGTGCGCGCCTCTGCCTCGGTGGTTCCCAAGCGCTGGCTTGTATCAGAGTCACCCGGGGGCTCGGTGGCACGGGTGGGCCTCGCCCCCGACGCGCCTGATCCCCCGGGCCCAGGGTGGGGCGCGACGCCCGCGTCTCTCCCGGGTCCCGCGGGGGCGGCGGCGGCTGCCCAGCGGCACTTTCTGCGAAGCGCGGACTCGCACAGCAACTGCACAGGCGACGAGCAGGGCACAGGGACCCGCAGGGGGCACAGGCAGGGAGGACGCGGCTGCAGGGCTTCAGAGCGCCGGGGGGCGACTCAGCACGCGGGTTTGAGAGGGGAGCGTTTACGAGGTGGTCGAGTGACGAGGGTGGGGCCTCAGCGACGGGATTTGGGCGCTTATGAAAGGGCTTGCGGTAGCGGGTCACTGTCTTCCGTCACGTGAGGACGCGCAGGCTGCTGTCCGCGGGAAGCGGACCCTCACCAGACCCTGACACCGCCAGCACCACGACCTCAGGCCTCCCAGCATCCGGAGCTGGGAGGAAATAAGTTTCTTTTCCTTGTAATGACCTGGCCGCGGGGATTCTGTTACAGCAGCACGCACAGGCTGGGGCGAGCAGGAAGATCCGCGCTCGCGGTTGTCCCCTGCGTTCCGGGCGCCGGGCGTCTGCTGCGGGCTGGTTTTGATTAAAAACAAAAAACCCTTTTACCGATGTGAGTGCCACAAACGTCCCATCCTATCTTGGGGCTGCTCTGGAAGCCGTGTCCCCGCGGACATTAGCTTCTCTCTCCTCCTCCTGCCTCTGCTCTGCCGGGGACCACTAGGCCCCAGCGGGACTGAAGGTGGAGGCGCTTCGCCTGGCCGCCAGGAGGCTGGGCTCCCACCGCCGTGGCCCTTGCCAGCCCCCGGCTCTTTGTCCCCCTCCCCTGGCTGGCATGCACCCACGTGCCCCGGGGCCTGCCCCGCTGCAGGCCGTCAGACCAGGAGTGAGCTGGGCTGGGACTGCACTTGCCCCACGAGAACTGGACCAGGAATTTGGACTGAGAAATACTGAAAGAATGAGGCTATGAGGGAGGGAGGCCAGCCAGGCCAGCCAGTAGCAAGGTGATCAGGTGGGAGGGACGGAGCGAAGAATCCTGCTGCTGCAGCCTAGAGTCTGCATCCTGTGCTCCTAAATACCCGCGGCTGGCACCTTGGGCCCTCACGCGCACGCGCACACGCACGCGCACGCGCACACACGGGCCTCCCTAGGGAGGCAGAGCTAAGTCCGGCACCCTCACCAGAGCTCCCTTGGGAGACACCCAGGACCTGGAACGTGGAGCCCCTGGAGCAGTTCGGGATGTGCCAGTCCTCGGGCAGCCCAGGGCTATCTCTGCTTTCAGGTGCAGGTGCCATTTCTTCTGTCCCACCTGTCTGCTGGTGCGCACTGCCTCAAGTCGCCTGGGCCGCTGAACGTCCTCAGCAGAGGAGAAGCCAGGGGAGAGCTGTGTGGGAAAGGTTTGCTTTCTTTTCTGGGATGAGGCGAGAGAAGCCCTGCAGACAGGAGAGCATTTGCACACCTGATTGCGGGGTGGGCCGTGGCACCAACTCCTCTAGCCTTGGGGCCACGTTTCAGTCTTGGGGCAGCTCTGCCTGGCCACCCGCTCCCGCACCACACCGCTGGCCTCTCCTCAGAGTCCCCCGCTCAGGAAGGGCCTGGGAGCCAGCCACAGAAGCGGTTTTGATAGAGGAGCCACCCAAGGACCAGCCGCAGATCTGCAAGTCCCACGGGACAGAGGTGCCACCACACGGCCCCTGACGGTGGATTCGAATGTCGGTGATGACAGGAGGCTGTAACTGCAGGTAAAACACATAAGCATCTCAAGTTACTCTGCGGACATCTTTATGCCAGTAAATGTTTAGATGGAATAGATGTTTTAGATGGAATGATCAATAGAATAGGAGAGTATAAATGACCATATTGGCCCAAGGAAAAACAGACTTGGGGACAGAACTGTAGCCGTTACAGCAACTGAACCTACAAGTCAAAAATCTAACCACATGGAAAGCACCAGGCCTGGGCGGTTTTAAATTCCAGTTTTACCAAAACCTTCAAGGAACAAATGCGTCCAGAGACAAATGGGCAGTGCCCACCATCTTTTACGAAACTAGCATGGCATGGACACCCAACCCAGGGAAGGCCATGAGCGCAAGGAAATGACATGCTGACCTCCAGCCTAGGGGACTGTGCAGAGGGAGGGAAGAGCCCATCCCCAAGCGCAGGTGACAGCATCGTTTCCGATACCTCCCAGGCACTGTGGGAGGTGACAGGGCAGAAGGCACACAGCAGCTGCTGGCCGCTCTGTCAGGAAAAGCAAAGAAGCAGTAGGTAGAGCTGTCCCCTCTAGGCCAGGAGTGACAGAGCTTCTCCCCTCCAGGGCCACCGCTGCCCCTAAGGCTGCTCTGGCCCTCCCCGGCCCAGCCAGAGGGCGCGAGGCTGGGGCTCCATCACCTTCCAGGAGGGACCCCTGCCCAGGGCAACCCTGAGGTCCCAGCCCTCGCACCCAGTGGTCCCGTCTGCCCAGGCCAGGCCGCCTGTGCCGGGGGCTCTCGAATGGACACTCGGGCCAGAGCACTCTGCCTCTCAGCTGCTCGCACCCAGTCCCTCTGCGCTTCTGGGACACATCTGTAACCAGGTTCACCACGCCGAGCTCTGCTGAGACAATGGGTTTACTCTGAGCTTTAACGTGGGCGTTAATTAAACAGTAAGAATCCATTAAACACCGAGAATTGAGAAATCGCTGCCGCGCTCCTGCGAGCGCTCCCACGTGCTGTCGAGCCCCCCGGGGGCCTGTGGAGGAGCGATTTCCCCAGAGCAGGCAACCAAGGCTCCCGTGCGGTGTGACTCCACGTGGTGCTTGGGCCTCGCAGCAGGCTGGGGCTTGTGGCATCTCAGGAAAACTGAGCCCAGCTCCAGGGGGATGGTGGCGCTGGGGACGGTGCAGGGACAGGTGCAGAGGATGCAGTGTGGAGCCTCCCTGCCTGGGCCTCCCCTGGGTGACAGGCTCCTTCACCAACTCACCAGAGGGGGCCAAAGCCACCCTTCGGATTGTACCCGGGAACCATAAAGTAAATTCCTACACGACCCCTCGCCTGCGCCCAACCTGTACAAAGCCTGTTGGAACCCGCTCCCCATCACCCCACGCTCTTGTGGGTAACAACCCGGCTGGTACTAAGGGGTGAGGTCGGGGGTCAGTGAGAAAGGAGGGAGGGGGAGGGGAGAGCCAGGTCCACAGGGCCTCAAGAGCCCACAGGCTCTGGGTGTGCAGCCCCCGCTCTGCCCACCCCTCCATCTAGTGGCCAGGACACTTCCAGAGCCCGCAGGAAGGGAGTGGCGGCAGAGGGGAGTCTGGGGCTGGTGGTGGAGGGTGCCAGCTGGGTCCCCCACCTGCCACTCGGCTGGTGCTGAGGACAGCCCTTACTTAGGGCCCCAGGCTCTGTGACTTCACTCCTGTACCTTGTGGTAGGCAGAATAACGGCCCCCAAAGATGCCCACGTCCTAATCCCCAGAACTGGGGACTGTGCTGCCTTCCGTGGCAAAAGGGGATTTGCAGATAGGATTAAGTTAAGGATCTTGAGAAGGCGAGAGTATCCTGGATTTTCCAGATGGGCCCAGTGCAATCATGGGTGACTTCTGAGAGGGACACAGGAGAGTCAGAATCAGAGGGAGAGTTGAAGATGCCACACTGCTGGCCTTGAAGGTAGAGGAAGGGGCCACAAGCCACGGAATGCAGGTAGCTTTGAGAAGCTGGAAAATTACTTTTCAATCTTTCTTATTTGTACCCATGAATTGTTACACTTTTTTAAAAAAATCATTCAGCTCTAAATATTTTCTAAAATCTCTCATGATCTGATTCCCCTTGAAGCCATAAATTACTTAGGAGTGCATTTCAAGTTTCCAAAAATACGGAGTTTGGAGACTATGTCTTTATTATCACTTTATAACTTATAACAGTTACCTTATAATCAGAGAATAAGACTATATGGCATTGATTCTTTGAAAATTGTTGAGCTTTCCATCCTGACTCGATCAATGGACGTCGTCAGGTTCTGTAGAGACCACACATCCCCGGGAAGAAGGAACAGTCTCAATTTGTTGGGTGCAGCTTTTGTGTTTATCGGCTGGAACACGTTTGCTAACTCTGTTGTTCAGATCTGCAATATCCCTACTGAGCACTTGCCTGCTTGATCTGTTTCCGATTTTAAAACATCCTGCCGCCAGAACTGTGGATTTGTATTTTTCCATATAATTCCATTGGCTTTGCTGTATGTATTCTGAGGCTGAACTGCGAGGCCTCTCAGAGTGCTAGGATTAAAGGTGTGAGCCACCACACCCAGCCTGATTCCTACTTTCTTTGAATTTTTTCAGATTTGTTTTGTAGTCTAAAGTATGAATGGTTTACTCTGGAGAATGTTCCATGTGCTGGTGAAAAAAAAAATGTGTATTCTGCTGCAGTTGGGTGAAATGTTCTGTAAATAGCAGTTAGACCAATTAGGTCTAGTGTGTAGCTCAACACCAACGTTTTCTTTGTTGGGTTTCTGTCTGGATGAACTGTAGGTTCCTGAGAGTGGCTGTTAAAGTCTCCTACTATGATTATTTGCAGTCTATCTCTCCCCTCAGGTGTTAGTTAACGTTTGCTTTATATACTTGGGAGCTCCAGTGTTGGGGGCATAGATATTTATAATTGTTATATCCTCTTGCTGACTTGACTTCTTTATCATTATTTAGTGACCTTCTTTGTCTCTTTTTACAGTCTTTGGTTTGCAGTCTATTCTATCTGATGTAAGTGTAGCTACTATTGCTGTTTATTGGTTTCTAGTTGCATGGAATATCTTTTAAAGTGAACCTCCTACAGTGTGGTGCAGCCGAATAGCCACTCTGATTTGGCGTCTCCTTTGGCGGAGATATACAGCAGAATTTCCAGGGCTGGGGATGTCCCACCTCCCCTGTTTGTCACTGCCTGTCCTCAGGGATATTTCTCCATTCAGACACTCTCAGTGCTTCCTGTGGATTAAGGTGGGGACAGGTCTCCTGTCAGGGAACCCAAGAAGCTGGCTGTCTACCTCCATCTCACTTTTGTCAGTATAGAAGTAATAAGTTAGTTGGGGAAAATTTTTGCATGTGCTTGGTGCCGGGCAGAATGGGGGAAGAGGCATCACAGATGTGGAAATCTGATTCTCTTGCCATCTGCTCAGGTTTTTTTCACTTCTCTGTGGTTCCAGGGACTGTCTCATCTTCATGTTTGCGTTCTGGGATATTTCTGGTGATAATCTCTGTGCTGTATGTTTGGTTTTTGATTTTCTGGGGGTAGGGGGAGTGAAGCCGGCTTGCTTCTATGCTGCCATTTTGGAAGTGGAAGCCTTGATGAGTTCTGACGAATTTATGCACCTGAGTATCCACCACTACAATCAAAATATGGAATATTTCTATCACCCCAAAATGTTCTCTTGTGCTCTTTGTTAAAATCCCCATCTTTGCCACCACCACCTTTGGATCAGGCAGCCACTGATCTGCTTCTGTCACCAAAGAGTCCTGCGTCCTGACTAGAGTCTCATACACATGGAACCACCCAACGTGCAGCCTTCTGCAGCCGGCTCCTTTGGCCCTGTTATGGAATGTATTATAATTCTAAATCCTCCCACCTCCCGCCCCCAGCATTTTAGGGATGGTGTTTATCGTGACTACCACTAGGGGTCAGGCTTCAGCACCTTTCATTACCCAAAGGGCGCTGTGTTTGAGGGCGCGAGACGCCGACCAAAAGAATACCTTCTAGGGCCCCATCCAGCCTTTGCTTCCCAGACCTAATCCGTTAACCCCTGGCGACCTCTGGCCCCTCTTCTGGGAGGAAGACAGCTTCTCCTCTCTCACAGGTAGGCTTGAAACGGCGGAGCCAGGGACCCGGGTGGGCGGGGCTGAGCAAAGGTCCGGGTCTCGGCTGGTCCACAGCAGGGTCCGTCGGAAGGACATAGCTTTGCCCTACAGGGGCTCTTTTCTGCCCCCTTCCTGGCAGCCCGCTAGCGGCCAGGGCTCAGTCCCCCAGCAGCTGGCGCGCTTCCTGGAGGCAGCATTGCGCGCCCCTGCAAACGCCAGCAGAGCGCACGGCCGGCTCTGCCGCCTGGTGTGCTTGCCTGGTTCATTCGTTCGCTCGTCCGTTCACGCATGCGTTCATCAACATCCCCACGGAGTCGCCCACGAGGTGCCCGGAGGCAGAGACCAGGAAGGTGCGGTCCTGCCGGGGAGAGCCCGCAGCCAGGTGTCCGCGCAAAACTCAGCAGCGCTGTGGGAGGGGCTCCCCAGGGCTCCCCAGCGACCGTGAACGTGCAGAGCATCCAGCAGAGGATGCTTCCCTCCCGGTGTCCTGTTTCTGCGTGGCCTCTGCTAACTCCAGGATCAAGCGAGCCTAAGTTGGACGTGCGTCCAGCCAGCGCCCTTCCATCCCTGAGCTCTTGTAAGGAGAGTATTTCCAACTCTGTTCATCTGCAAATATCGGCAGAGCAGCTCAGAGCTCAGAGCTCAGAGGACAGCCGTGGGGAGGGATGTCCCCCACCCTGGGCCTGCGGGCCGAGCGCAGCACTGGTAAGAGAGGTAAGTGGGGACCAGGTCCCCAAGCCCTGGAGAGCCCAGTTCGCGCGAGTGAGGTGCCGGGGTGCCACCTTTCAGGGGCGCTCCCTCTCAGGCTCCTTCGTGTCCAGACTCTGCTTTATCCCAAGGGCAACCGAAGCTATTGAGAGGTTTTAGGCAGGAAAGGGGCGGGATCAGATTTTAGATTTTAAAAGGTTACTCAGATTAGGGAGGTGCACCCAGGAACCCCAACTGTTTTTAATGTTTTATTTCTTAAACTGGAAGGTAATCTCACTGATGTTGACCTTTTTGCCTGCCTGGATAATCCATAAATGAGAGACAGACAGAGACAGGGACAGGCCACTCTGCCACTCTGGCTGTGAGTGGCCCCTGCAGCAATTCTGGTGAGGCTTATGGCACCGGAGCTGGGGAAAGGAGCAGGACCTCAGGGTTGGACGCCGGAGCTGGAGGCCACTGTGGTTTGGGGGGGCGCCCTGAGCCCTGCCTCCCTGACATCCCCAGGATGGCTCTGCCACCTCAAGAGCCGGGGATGTGCCACTCCAGGCGCGGGCCCACGGGAAAGGATCTCCTCCGCCCTGCCCCTTGCCCCTCAACCTGTCAACACAGCTGGAGTTCTAGGTAAAGGGCTGGAAGGGCTTCATTACCCACTCACTTGACTTTTTATTGAACTAGTGCAGGTTTGCGAGTTTGAATTTCCTCTATTCATGTACTCTGGAAACTCCCGGTCAGAGAAACTAACAAAAATGTGTCCTGGCCAGTGGGGCCAGCCACAGACTAGGAAAAGGTCTTCACGCTGAACATCCACCACAAGGAATAGAAGACAGGTTAACACACACGCAACAAAGGAACAGATAGCAGGTTAACGCACACGACAAAGGAATAGAGAACAGTTAACACACAACAAAGAATAGAGAACAGGTTAACACACACACAACAAAGGAACAGGCAATAGATTAACACACACTCAACAGGGGAATAGACAACAGATTAACACTCGCAACAAGAAAATACATAATAGATTAAAACCTAGCAGTCATAGGTGACTCATCTACTTCCAGGTACATTTTAACAGTGCTCTACTGAAGATGACTCGAAAAAATGACTCTAAGAAATGACCCTAATGGTGAGGTTTGGTGCCCCTGGAGTTTGCATATTATGTAGCTGTTTTGGGCAGGGGTTTTACTTGGGCACAAATAGCTAATGTGAATCTTAGCAGACCCCTCCTCTGGTGACTGAATTGTAATGAAGATCCCAGGTGAGAATTGAGACATTGCAGGGGGGATGGGGAATGCAGGTGAAAGTGGCAGAAATCCTGTCCACCCGTTCATTGCTACCAATTCCAGTGAGGCTTGTGGCTGGGCATTTTTCATGTGTACTTTAGGGAAAACATGCCAAATCACTGCTCATGTTTTGAATTCTGCTCCCATCACCTTTGTGGACTGTTTGTGGGCTCTGGCCCTGGTGCAATAGGGCAAATACAAATAAAAAAATAAGAAGCTCTTAAAACTACAATGAGGTACCACCACCCTCCCATTAGAATAGCTGAAATCCAGAACACTGACAGCGCCAAACGCTGGGGAGAACGTGGAGCCACAGGAACTCACGCATTTCTGATGGGAATGCAAAATAGTCCAGCCATTTTGGAAGACAATTTGACAGTTTCTCACAAAACTAACATACCCTTAACATATGATCCCACAATTGCACTCCTTAGTATGTACTCAAAGGAGTTGAAAACATGTCCACACAAAGCCTTACGTTTACAGCAGCTTTCTTCATAATTGCCAAAACCTGAAAGCAACCAAGATGCCCTTCAGTAGGTGAATGGATAACCGAACTGTGGTACATCCACATGGTGGAAAATATTCAGCACTAAGAAAAAAGGAGCTTCCAGGCCACAAAAAGACATGGTAGGAACATGAAATGCATATTACGAAGTGAAAGTAGCCAATCTGAAAAGGCCCCTTAGTTCACTCGGTGCTGCTGTCACAGAACACCACAGACTCGGTAATTTGCAATGGACAGAAACTTACTGGCTTAGTTGGCCCTGGAGTCTGGGAAGTCCCATACCGTGCACTGGCATCCTGCCAAGGGCCTCCTCGCTTCATCTTCCCACGTGGGAGGGCAAAGAGAGGTGAGAGAGCAAGGATCCATCCAACTCACAGCCTCGAGCCCTTCATGATGGGCATTAATTTGTTCGTGAGGGTGGAGCCCTCATGACGTACACGCCTCCCACTACGCCCCTCCTCCGACGCTGTTGCATTGGGGATACTTTCCGACACTTGCTTTTTGGAGGATACATTCTGTAAGATTCCAACTACATGACATCCTGGAAAAGGCAAAACTATGAGCAGGACAAAGATCAGTGGTTGCCAGGGTGGCAGAGGATGGGATGAATAGACAAGCACAGGGGACTTTTAGGGCCAGGCAGATACCCCGCTCGGCGCTGTAATGATGGATTCGTGACAATACACAGAAAGGGTGGCAGAACACCAGCTCCTCATGTCAATAAAATGGCATAAGACAGATTAACAAGAGAAAAGCACATGGGTTTATTTAATATAAGCTTGATGTGGCACAGGAACTCCCTGCAGGGAAAGGAAGACCCAAAGAGAAGTTGGGGTCAAACCTTACATGCTGAATTGGACAAAGAATAGCGGGAAAAGCAGCTAAATTATGCGAGAAGGCTTAAAAGATAAGGGTTATTTTAACAAGGTCGGTGCAGAATTCTCTGTCTTGACTTCCTGCCTGTCCTGCCGTATAATGTAGGTCCTCAGCTGTGACCAAAGTTCCACAAGGTTCCACTGTGGTGCGGGACGCTGACAGCGGGGCTGGCGGTGTACGGGAAATCTCTGCTTTCTGCTCAATTTTGCTGTGAACCTAAAACTGCTCTAAGAAAAAGTCTATGTATTTTTTAAAAGGCTTGATTTTCCCTGTTGAAAATAAGGGATGAGGCTTTCGTTTCCTCCCTTTTCTTGCAGATTTCTTTCTCTGTCCTTTCCAAATGCGTTTAAATCTTTTTAACGGTTAAGCAAGCCCCTTGCCAGTCTAACAGCTCAGGAATGTTTCCTCCGGGAGCTGGGGCCATCTCTTTGACACATGGACACCAAGGAAGACAGCAGCCCTCCCCACTCCAAGTTG
Organism: Lepilemur ruficaudatus; assembly: GCA_963574885.1. Lineage (NCBI taxonomy): Eukaryota > Metazoa > Chordata > Mammalia > Primates > Lepilemuridae > Lepilemur > Lepilemur ruficaudatus. The sequence continues at coordinate 16,208 of CAUYRT010058852.1, forward strand.
CAAAACCCTTCTCCAGTCATAAAGATCCGAGAAAATGAGCGATTTTATCCTGAAAACACGAACGTAATGGATTGCGTCTGCCGAGCTGGTTCTTGTCTTTGAAATCCCGAGCGGGTGGCCCGTGATGCACATCACACCCCGGCTTGATGCACATCACACCCCGGCTTGATGCTTACTCGGTCATAAAACTTTCTTCCTCTTCTACCTTTGTGGAGAGACTTTCTGGGCTGGCAGGAGATTTTGTTTTTAATTTTATGTCCCCACCAGGGCCCACGTCCAGAGACGGAGTCGGAACGTGTGGTTTGGCGAGCGTGGGTGCTGTGGAGGCAGCATTGGGGGGGGGCTGACCTTAGGTCCAAGGGTGACATGGTGTTCCAGTCGTTGCTCTTTCTGCCTTTGACAACCTCCCAGAGCAGGGGCAAGTTCATCTCTGTGCCCCGGGAATCACATGACCACCTCTTCCTGGGCCTGAAGTGTGTCCTCTGTGAAATGGTGAGAAAAATATACTATCCAGAGAGTAGAGGCGCAGCCCAAACTGCCCCCCAAAACTCCTCCTCCTCCCCCTCCGTGAGGACTCCCTGTGGAGCCCCCTGGGCTTCTCCTTTGATCTCAGAGCCCAGCCCCCCACCTGTGCCAGCTGCCTGTGTTCAATCTGAGCTCCCTCCCTGCCGCCCCTAGGGGCTGCACTCACCGAGGGCTTCTGTTTACTCAGCTCATTCCGCAAACAATCTCTGAGCCTCCTCCATCGCCAAGAACTCCTGTGTCCTGGGAAATTCTCCTGCCACAGCCGGGTGGCCGGATTCTGTAAACTGATCCCTGTCGGCCAGGGCAGTCTGGCTTGTGCAGTGAAGGCAGGGTGCAGAGCACTGCAGCCTCCCAGCTCGGGGCAGTGAGGTTCAGGGCTGGTGTCATCTCAGCAGGATCTTCAAGGGGAGAGAGAGAGGGATGGCATCCCAGGGAGAGGGCCACAGGAGCAAAGCGGGAGGTGGGGGAGACCTGGCCTGGAGTACCTGGGGCTGCCCAGGGTTTCGGTGATGTTGGAGCAGAAAGTCCAGAGTGGGGGCAAGGAACTAAGACCAGAGCTGCCGGCAGAGCCCCATCCTGGGCTGTCTTCTTTGCCCCTGGGAAGCCCAGGCTCCATCCCTATCCAGAGAAACAAGTTGGCCCCAATGTGAGACTACATGTGTCGGTGAGGGGAGGGGCGGTCAGAGAAGGCCCGAGGGGCAGGGCAGCTGGGAAGAAAGGCTGCAGGACTGGACAGACACCCCCTGTCCCACTCCAGGGCAGTACCATGGCCCTGACACAGCAGGGCACGGCGGATGGGCTGGAGGGGTGGGAGGAGGGGTCAGGAAGAGAGGCCTTGGTGCTGCCTGGGGCTGGCACAGTGACCTCCAAGAACACTCAGGAGACCTGGGCAGGGCTGGGGATGTACATGCAGGTGGCACAGGCTGTCCCAGCAGCCGGGCGGCCCCTCGTGGGCTTAGCACGCCTGACAGCACTAACATGCGCAGGGGCCCGCCAAGCAAATCTTTTGTCCAGGGCGGCGCTGAGCCAGCAGGGCACCGCCTGGTATAAACAGGACCGGCGGGGACAGGCGGGTGGCACCATGGCGCAGCGCTCAGGGAAGGTGAGTGCACCCCTCTCCCATGCCACCCGCATGGACACCAGCCGGGGATGGGGATAGGAGGGGGTTGTGGGGGGCCCACCGTTGCCCCTTGTACTTGGGCATGGGGGAGGGAGCACGCCATTGACACACCCAAGCAAAGTTAGTTTCTTAATAAAATGGGAGCAGTTGGCGGAGGGAATAGGAGGGTCTCCTCTCCACGTGCCCTCCTCTGGGGTCCCAACCCTGCCTCCCCACCGAGTCAGGAGCAGGGAGGATGGGGGACCTGTCCCCCCTTGAGGTAAGGGAGCCTTGGCTTGTCCCCACAGCCCTGGCCCTGCTGCTCTTTTCTGCCTGAGGCTGGTCTAAATGTGGCTTCTCCTGCTTCAAGGTCTTTTCAGGGGCACTTGGGGCTGGTTCTCTGCAAAATGTTGAGATTTCAGGGACCTTCCAATACTCTGGGTGCCCAGGTGTCTCCGAATGTCTCGGAGGCCCTTGAGCAGACCTGTCTCGTGCAGGGAGGGTGGCGCATTTGCTGTCTCTCCCCTTTCTCTAGCACCCCTGTCCTCGCTAATCTGCAAAGCCCATGGTCTCCAGAGGCCACATCTGAGTGCGTGCCGAGAGCACGGCTGTGGCAGTCTGCGCGGCCCGGTCGTGCCCCCACAGCGCAGCTGTAAAGCAACCGGGTATCTGCCGCCCCCCACGGCCGGCCTCGAGCCACACCCCCTGTGGGTCCACGGGGCCTCCCTTCCCACTCCTACCCCCGCACCTAGGCCAACGGAGCAGCCCGGGGGAGGGAAAGGAAGAGTCCAGAAAGTCCATGGTGCACCAGCCGACAAAGCATCCATCCTATGCATGTCCCCTGGCCAAAGCTGCGGCCACACCTCAGTCCACAGGGCCTGCAAGAGCAGTTCTACCACGTTCTCCTGGGAGGACTGGAAACACCGGCAGAGCGCAAATGACAACAGTTACTGGGTAACAGGACTGTCCTTTGACAGGGTCCTTCTAGGGCCACAATTCTTGAAATCCAAAGAGTTATTGAATGGTTGGAATTTTAGGTTCCACTTCAGAAAGTGAGTTTTGGGGATTGTTACTGCTTCACGCTGTTTAGTTTGGGGACGAGGACAGCCTGTCCGTGATCCGTAGCTACAGGATGCTCTGTCGGAACTACTGACAGGTTGATAAAGTTCCAGACCTGACACATGTCTGTTACCCAAAGGAGTGGCCTACAAAACAAAGAGGGACGGGGTGACACGTATAAAGCCCTCTTTTGAGAACACTAATCCTGTGCCCAGCCATGACACGGCTTGGGCAGATTCAGCCTCTCCGGTTAAGGAGGCCCAACCCCAGGAACCTGGCTTTCTGCAAAATGAATGTAGGGCTGTGATGGTGGGGATGTGGGTGTTTATTCTTTTGAAAACATTTCCTTTAATTTATTATAGGTGTTGTGTTTTAACAGTAAACAAAAATGAGTTTTAAAAATGCAGTGGAAGTTTTAAAAGAGCCCGTTTGCAAATGGGCACCTAGACTAAGGGGAAGCCCTGTCCCCAGATAGCGTGAGCTCCTGCGGGAGGGGAGAGCCAGGAGATGGGTCTGGATTGCACCAGCTGTTTATTCTTTCACCCAATCAGCAGATGGCGTTGGGCTCCTACTGTGCGCAGCAGGGTCGGGCCTTAGGCGCCTGAGAGTTGGGGTTCGGTGGAGGTGCTGGGCTGGGACCTCCAACACTGAAGGCGGGAAGACCCTCAGCTCTCCAACCCGGCCTTTCTAGATCACTCTCTATGAGGGCAAGCACTTCACGGGACGGAAGCTGGAGGTCTTCGGGGACTGTGATAACTTCCAGGACCGAGGCTTTATGAACCGAGTGAACTCCATCCGCGTCGAGAGCGGAGCCTGGGTCTGCTTTGACCACCCCGACTTCCGAGGCCAGCAGTTCATCCTGGAGCACGGCGACTACCCCGACTTTTTCCGCTGGAACGGCCACAATGACCACATGGGCTCCTGTCGGCCTGTCGGAATGGTGAGTGGGCCACTCCACTGGGGGCTGCGGGGCGTCCTGCTGGAGTGGCCGAGGGCCAGGCCTGGCAGACAGGGGACAAGGAATCAGGGAGTGCGGGGCTCCCAGCTTGAAGGTCTCTAAGATGAGAGAGCCCTGCCCGGAGCCACCCACCAGCATGAGCATGAGAAGGTGTGTGGACCAAGTTGCAGGGGACCGAGCGTGAGTGCCCTGGGGAGTCTTCATGCATGTGTCAGGAGACCACTTTGAACTCCTGATCCCAAAATCTAGCTAACCTTTCCATTTAGAATGCTGTTGAAATAGCATAAGTTTGGACTTGCAACTGGATGGGAGGCACTCAGCTGGAGCGCAGCTGATTTGAGCCTGGTGTGTCCGCTGGTGCAGATGCTCTTGTGGCACCTTCCAGAGCCTTGTGTGCTCTGGTGTCGGAATGGCTCGTGGAAGAAGCTGAAGCATCACTGGCCAGTGAGTGGAAAATCTGGAGGCGGAGCTGCTGAGTTACACGGGTGTGACCCAGGTGTGACCCATGTGTTGGAGGGAGCAGCCGAGAGGTGTTACTCGCCGTGGCGAAGGATGCTTGGTGTCTAGTTGCCCCTACGGTGGGATCTGAGGAATGGGCTTCTCCTCCAGGTCACAAGCGCTAACAGACCTGCTGTGAGGTCCGGAGGTTGGGGTGGGAAGTGGCTGATTGCTGACGCTGGGCCAGGCTGTGCCGGGGAGCATCTGAATCCGGAGAAGGGGACCCTGTGCGGGGACCCCGTCCCTTTTCTACCAGCCGGGCTTTGACATCTCAGGTCGTAAGAATGCTTTCTCAGTGTTTCCGCCAGGCTGTGGACGTTTGGAAAAGAGGAATTAAAATGGTTGGCGTGGATCCTGCATAACGCTGTTTACATGAAACATACACTAACTATCTTCCGAATGCCATCCCGTAAGAGCTGTCCTTGAGGTCAGCTGTGACGCAGACCCGGGCCCCACGGGCTTCTGCCCCTGGCAGGAGCTGGTCCCCCTCTGTCTTGGGGAATCACGGGGAATCGTTTGGGGAGATGTGTGCGCTGACCCTAGTGAACGATGATGTCAGGGCCAGCGGGGATTTCAGCAAGCGAGATCTGTTATTTGTTTTAGATTTTCAGCTTCATGTTTTAATAAAAGGTTCTATTACAGTTTTAAAATATTATCATTTGAACACTTGCCTGTGGCCTGCAGCCCAGGGCAGAGAGGTCAAAGCCTGGTGTTGATGTGGCCAGGGCAGGAGTCCCCTAGGCCGAGCAGCAGGAGGGAGCCCAGAGACCCAGGCCCAGGTCCAAGAGGAGACACTGGCCCCTGGTCAGCCTTGCCCTCTCTGGACCTTGGATTCTTTAGTTGTAAAAAGAGGAGATTGGACTAGTTTGGTGGCTTTGAAACTTTTTAAAGTAATAGAGCCTTTTCATCCACCCACATCTTATATGGAAGAACAGGCTGGGCGCGGTGGCTCACACCTGTAATCCTAGCACTCTGGGAGGCCTAGGCGGGTGGATCGCTCAAGGTCAGGAGTTCAAAACCAGCCTGAGCAAGATCGAGACCTCCATCTCTACTAAAAATAGAAAGAAATTAATTGGCCAACTAAAAATATATAGAAAACATTAGCCGGGCATGGTGGCGCATGCCTGTAGTCCCAGCTACTTGGGAGGCTGAGGCAGAAGGATTGCTTGAGCCCAGGAGTTTGAGGTTGCTGTGAGCTGGGCTGATGCCACGGCACTCTAGCCTGGGCGACAGAGTGAGACTCTGTCTTTAAAAAAAAAAAAAACAGAAAAGAAAAGAAAAAAAGAACACAAGTGCTGGGTGGAAGTGTGTGTGTTGGGGTGAGGGTACTCACTGGCCCCCCAGGCCAGCCCAGGAACTGCAGGGTGCCAAGAGCCCTGGGTGATCAGAGC
>CAUYRT010058853.1:0-28468 GCA_963574885.1 Lepilemur ruficaudatus
TGTTAGTGCTGGGGAGTGGCTGCAAATACAGATTATCATTAGTAGAGAGGTCTGCATAGAGACCATAATAAATCAGTTGCTTTCAGACTCGTATCAAAACCCTATCAGTGAGTGGCAAGTGACAATTAAGCTGCATCTGGTGGGAGGCTTAACAGTGGCAAGTAGCACCTTATACTTGCCACTGCATGGTGGCAGGATTCACAGTGGCAAGTGAGTTGATGTACTTCAATGTACAGCTGCATCTGGTGGCAGGCTTTAAGTCAGAATCTGACACTTATTTTAGTCCATGCATGGCCTGCCCATTGTTTTATTTACCACTTCCATCTGTACCTCTTTCCTGCACTGTGCACTTGTCTCAGTCACAGTTTTGGTAAGCCCACAAGCTAACCCTAGCAAAAATGAGTAAAAAACAAATGTTGCCATAGAGCTTCTTTGAAAAGGGGGAAAGACCCAATGATGAGACAGCAGAAGACTCTAAGACTGCCAACAAAATGAAAACTGCATTTAAAAGAAAATACGAGGAGTCCTACTTAAATTATGGGTTCATTGCAACAGGTGATTCACATTCTCCAAGCCCGCTTTGTATAGTAAGTGGAGACTTGCTATCCAATGAAGCCAAGAAACCTTCAAAATTGCTTCTCCACGTGGGAACCAAGCACCTACATTAGAAGACTAGTCTTTGGAGTTTTTCAAAAGAAAAAAAATATGAACACGAAGAACGGAAGCAATTATTGAAGGCCACCACTTCATCAAATGTGTCTGCTCTGAGAACATCATTCCTAGTGGCTAACTGCATTGTAAAAGCTAAGCAGCCCTTTACTGTTGGTGAAGAGTTGATCCTGCTGGCTGTTAAGAACATTTGCCATGAACTTTTAGGAGGGGCTTAAGTTCAAAAGGTGGCACGTGTTCCTCTTTCAGCTAGCACCATAACTAGACAAATTGATGAAATAGTAGACGAGACTGAGGTACAATTGTTAGAGAGGATTAATGACTCACTGTGGTACACAATCCAGGTTGATGAATCTACTGATGTTGACAACAAAGCAACAATGCTTGCTTTTGTGTGATGTATTTTCAGGAGGATGAGCATGAGCATATGTTACATGCGTTTCTGTTGTCAACCAACACCACAGCTGCAGAACTATTCATGTCTCTGAATGTCTACATACCAGGAAAACTGAATTGGTCATTTGGTGTCCATATATGCATGGACAGAGTGGCTGCCATGACTGGATGGCTTTCTGGTTTCACTACTCAGGTCAAGAAAGTCGCTTCTGAATGTGAGTCTACGCACAGCGTCATCCATATAGAAATGCTGGTTAGCTGAAAAATGTCACTTCAACTAAACAATTTGTAGGATGTGATTAAAATCATCAACCACATTAAAGTACATGCACTTAACTCATGTCTGTTCACACAGCTCTATGAGGAGACCAACACAGAGCACACACATCTTCTCTTAGACACAGCAGTGAGATGGCTTTCTAAAGGCAGGTCACTGGCCAGAGTTTTTGAGTTATGAGAGCTGATCCAGAGATTTCTTTTAGAAAAATAGTCACCACTGGCAACACATTTCAGTGACACAGAATGGGCTGCAAAACTTGCTTACTTGTGTGACATATTCAACCTGCTCAACGAACTCAATCTGTCACTTCAGGGGAGAATGACAACTGTGTTCAAGTCAGCATATAAAGTGGCTGCATTCAAGGCCAAACTGGAAATATGGGGGCAATGAGTGAACACTGGGATTTTTGACATGTTTCAAACATTAGCAAAGATTTTGAAAGAGACTGAGCCAGGGCCTTCTTTCTCCCAGCTGGTGCATGATCAGCTATCTCAGCTTTCCAAAGGGTTTGCGCATTTCTTCCCAATCACAAAAGACCCCCAAACTGGGAAGGAATGGATCCATAATTCATTTGTGAATAAGCCAGAATTGACTTTGTCCATGCTAAAAAAGGATGAACTGCATAAGATCACAGATGATGGTGACCTTCAAAGTATGTTTGAAACAACTTCAAATTTCCATACATTCTGGATTAAAGTCAAAGCAGAATATTCTGAGATTTCCACAAAAGTGCTGAAAAGCTTGCTTCCATTTCTAACATCCTATCTTTGTGAAGCAGGGTTTTCTGCAGTGACAGCAACCAAAACGAGATTATGGAATAGACTGGTCATGAGCAACACACTTCAGGTGTCACCGTCTCCTATCACCCCCAGATAGAACTGTCTAGTTGCAGGAAAACAAGGATCCCACTGATCCTGCACTATAGTGAGTTGTATAATTAAATTATTTAATTATATATTATATGTAATAATAAGAGAAATAAAGTGCACAATAAATATAATGTGCTTGAATCATCCTGAAACCATCCTCCTCCAACCCCTGGTGCATAGAAAAATTATTTTCCATGAAACCAGTCCCTGGTGCCTAAAAGGTTGGGGACCACTGCTCAGGTCACCCATATTGTCACAAATGATAGGATTTCCTTCTTTTTAAAGGCTGGATAGTATTTCATTGTATGTATTTATAGCTATAGCACATTTTCTCTATCCATTCATCTATCAATAAACATTCAAGTTATTTTTATTTACTTTTTTTTTTTTGAGACAGAGTCTCACTTTGTTGCCCAGGCTAGAGTGCTGTGGCATCAGCCTAGCTCACAGCAACCTCAAACTCCTGGGCTTAAGCAATCCTTCTGCCTCAGCCTCCCAAGTAGCTGGGACTACAGGTATGTGCCACCATGCCCGGCTAATATTTTCTATATATTTATAGTTGTCCAAGTAATTTATTTCTATTTTTAGTAGAGATGGGGTCTTGCTCTTGCTCAGGCTGGTCTGGAACATCTGAGCTCAAAAGATCTGCCCGTCTTGGCCTCCCAGAATGCTAGGATTACAGGCGTGAACCACTGCACCCAGCCCATTTAAGTTACTTTTATATCTTCACCATTTTGAATAATGCTTCAATGAACATGGGAATGTAAATATCTCTTTGAGGTCCTGATTTTAATTCTTTTTGATATATATCTAGAAATTGGATTCCTGGATCATATAGGAATTCTATTTTTAATTTTTTGAAAATCCTCTATAATGTTTTCCATAGTGTCTGCACCATTTTACATTCCCACCAACAGTGTACAAGGGGTCCAACTTCTCTACATCCTTGCCAACACTTGTTATCTTTTGTCTTTTTGATAATAACCATCCTATGAGGTATAGGAGATATCTCATTGTGGTTTTGATTTGCATTTCCCTGATGACTAGTAATGTTGAACAGCTCTTCATATACCTCTTGGCCATGTGTATGTCCTTTCTGGAGAAATGTCTTTTCAAGTCCTTTGTCACTTTTTTAGTTAGAATATTTATGGGTTTTTCTATTGAGTTGTAGGAGTTCCTTACTTATTTTGAATGATAACCCTTTATCAGATACATGGTTTATAAATATTTTCTCCCAATCTATAGGTTGCATTTTCATTTTTTTTACTATTTCCTTTGCTGTGTAGAACCTTTTAAGTCTGATGTAGTTCCACTTGTCTACTTTTGCTTTTGTACTTTGTGCTTTTGGTGTCATATCCAAGAAATCACTGCCAAGACAAAAACCAAGATGCTCTTCCCCTATGTTTACTTCTAGGAGTTTTACAGTTTCCACAATGACCACATAGGATTTATCCCTGGAATACAAAGATGCTTCAATATATGCAAATCAATTAATGAGATACACCACATTAACAAAACAAAAAATAAAAAATGCCTGATAATCCCCACAGATACAGGAAAAAAAACATTTCACAAAACACTTTTTCATAATAAAAACTTTCAACAAGTTAGGAATTTACCTCAACATAATAAAGGTCATATATGATAAACCACAGCTAACAACATAATCAATGGTGAAAACTGAAATCTTTTCCTCTAAGATGAGGACAAAGACAAAGGATATCCACTTTTATTACCTCTATTCAACACAGTAGTGGAAGTCCTAGACAAAGCAATTAGGCAAAAGAAAGAAAAGAAAAGAAAAAAACAAAATAAAAGTAAAAGGAAGGCACGCAGTATACAAATAAGAAAAGAAGAAGTAAAATTATTTGTTTGCAGATGACATGATTTCATAAGGTATAAAACCTTATAGATGCCATGAAAGCCTGTTATAACTAATAAATGAATTCAGTAAAGTTGCAGCATACAAAATCAACATACAAAAACAGTTGCATTTCTATATACTAACAATAAACTATCCATAAAGGAAATAAGGAAAACAACACCATTTACAATAGCATCAAAAAGAATAAAATACTTAGAAATAAACTTAACCAAGGAGGTAAAAGATATATACACTGAAAATTATGAAACACTGATGAAGGAAACTAAAGAAGACACAAATAAATGGAAAGACATCCCATGTTCATGGATTGGAAGACTTATTAGTATTAAAATGTCCATATAGCCAAAGTGATCTGCAGATTCACTGCTATCTCCATCAAAATCTTAATGGCATTATTTACAGAAATAGAAATTAACAATCCTAAAATTCATATGGAACCAAAAAATACCCTAAATAGCCAAAACAATCTTGAGAAGGAAGAACAAAGTTGGAGGTATCACACTTTCTGATTTCAAAATATATTACAAAGCTAGAGTAATGAAAAGAATATGATACTAGCATAAAGACAAGGATATATAAACCAAAGGAATGGAATAGGGAGACCAGAAAAAAAAAACCCATGCATATACAGTCAACTGATCATTGGCAAAGGTGCCAAGAATACACAGTGTGGAAGTAATAATCTCTTCAACAAATGGTGTTGGGAAAACTGGATCTCCACATTACAAAAGAATGAAATTGGACCCTTATACCATACATAAAATTCTAAGAGTTTATAATTCATGTGTAGGAGAATAACAAGATAAGAATGGGGCTCTTGAAAGATCAATCTGTCAACAAGACAGAGTGTGTTGAGGGAAGGGAAGGCAGAGAAGGAGAGCAGCTAAAGCGGGAGGTAGATGTTAAATCCAATGAAGGCTTAAACTAGAGGAATGGAAATAAGAATGCACAGGTCAGAGAAGATGCAAAAAGAAAATTAATAGCAATGGGAAACAGATTGGATTTAGGCTCAAAGACATTTGCAAACAAAATAAGACAATTTTTTTTAAGAATTCATTTCATTAAAAATTCTCATGCAATGAAAAAATACAAGGTTTTTTTAAGGTTTCCTCACCTAAGACAATCTCTAAATAGAATTGCTTCTCTAGGAAATGTTAATGATAAATAATAGTGTTAATAGTACATTTTATTTATTATTAATAAGGTATTATATAATAATCATATGACAAAACTATATTTATATATATGTATTATTATAGTTATTTGAATAAACTAACATTTATTGAGCACTTACCAGATAGTAAGCTAAAATGAACCAGATAGCATGTTAAAGATTTTACCTCTTACATTCATCATCTAGTTAAAACCTATAATAAATCTACATGTAGGTACAGTTATTATCCCCTTTACAAGTGAGAAAATTAAAAATTAGAGAACTTAAGCAACATTCAGTCAGGATTTGAACTTGGTTCTACAGCATGTCAGAGTCTGCAGCATGAGCAGTTAGCCAAGGTTATATGTGAAAGAATAATTAGTTCATCCTGAAGACCGTAAAACTTACAGAATTTGCCTACCCATTTACCATCAAAATAAAATCTTTAAATCATGAATATGAATTGAAATATGATAAATATCTATTGAGCATCTACCATGTGCTAACCTCTGCTTTAGAGGCATAGACACTCTATTCTTGGGTATTGAAATCTTACATGGGAGAAAAAATATAAACATTCAGAGAATTTTTTCATTCCTACTGATTAGCTCCTTGGACTCCGTGCTGATTAGGGGAAGCAGGTGGAGGGAACAATTGGAGAACGCTGAAAGGCACTTAGTCTACCCAGGGAGTGACACGGAGCAGCCCACTGAAGAAGAAAAAGGCCTCTGAGAGCTGGAATGGAAAAGCAAAGACTAAGAACAGAGTCGGCCCATGCCAGAGACTTTACAGAAAAAAAAAGAGAGATTAAGCCATTTATACTTCTGGAGAAGAGAAATTTTGAGGAAGGGAAGATGTTCAAAGCAAATTTTAAAAGATATTTTGCTCTATGATGCGTTGTGTAATCCTACCTTTAATGTTCTCAAAAAATATTTAGGGAAGACCCACATTACATTTAAAGACTTTGGGGGCAAGGGCAACATACGTAACCTAAACATTTGTACCCCTATAATATGCTGAAATAAAAAGAAAAAGACTTTGGGGGATTCAATTTTTGTTAACTATGGATGCATCACCATACTAATTAGGATATACTTAGACAAATCAGCCTCAACATTTTATATATGTGCTGAAGTATGTGTCATGACAATTCTGAGATACGGTCCATGTAGTCTGTTTCTATTAATCATTAAAGTGCAAACGTTTCTTTGCAGATTATATCAGATTCAAAGATATTCCTATAATATAATATTGTCACTCATTCAAGTTCTGAAATCCTTTTTTTGTAAGAGGGTGACAATGAAGTGGAGGTATAATTAGCAGGAAGGCAATTAAATCTAATCTGCATGGAGTATATCATAGCAATTAGAATCATGTACCATGATGGAGTTTAAACAATTAAAATAGTCTACTGAGGGGAAAAGGGTAGAAGTGGGAAATCAGGGATTGAGAATGGCAGCCTCAGAAAAAGCATCTGCTCACAGGTGATGAACAACAGTTCCCTGCCTCTAAGTTCCACTGTACTAAGTCTGTCTGTATTTAGAAGGCCTATAAGAAACTTAAATCTATAGCTCACTAGGACACAACCAAAATTGCCTCTGGGCCTTCTCTACCTTCATATTTTAGGAACCATTCTTTTTCTTTGCATCCCATTTCCCCAGGAACCAGCTTTCTCCTCTATGCTCATGTTTTCCCATAATTACCAACACCAAAGAATTCAAATTTGTAAACTAGAACCTATACTCTGACAAAGGTTTAAGAAAAGGTGTGCAAGATTAAAAACTCTGACAAAGACTACTAAACAGAATCATCTTCTATTTGTCCTTTTCCCATCAATTAATCTCCAAGCATCAGACACATTTTAGATTTGGATTCCTGAGCAATTCCTTAGGTAATCTACCTCTGAAGTTACTCTCATTTTTGGACACTATCTTGTTTATTAGCCAGAGATTTGTCTGGTTTTGTTCTTCCATCTCTTGGCTAGTTAGGGCTCTTTCCCTTCAGATTACAGAACAAATCTTACTCTCTTTCTAACACTCCATTCCCTACACCAAACCCACCCTCAACTCTCCTGTCATTTCACTGCTGAGTCATGAAGGAAGAGAGAAAAGTGAGAGAGAAAGGCTAGTCTGGCAGGTTGTGAGGCAACTGTGGCAAAGGAAATCATGTCTTGAGAGGTTCATATAGACAGGTGCCACAGGTACTATTAATTCATTCAGGAAGAATCTGAATTGGTGCCCAGGGCTTTAGATCTAACCAAAAGAGACCCATAAAACTCAGGGTTTGAGTCAGCGGGCTGAGATTAACTATGGACACAGATGCAAATTAGGCATGGTAAAACAAGCTAAAGATGGTCAGATATCCAGATTAAAATATTAACATGTAGTGATGGGTAGGATGGGATAGTGGATAGAGTCTGAATAAAGAAACCAAAACAATCATTTTGATTTGGTATAAAAAAGGAACCCAAATAGGAATAAACTGAAGATGTGAGTGATCCTAGGGCAAGAACAGGGTATCTCCTATTCTGGTTTTCAATGTCCTTGGTGTAAGTAACCTTGACTGCTTTGGAGAATGAATCAACATTGTAAGGAATTTTTGTCGATAGTTATGACAGGTAGAGAACTAGAGACTTTTATTTCACAGTCACCATTAACTTCCATTATGTTCCCAAATATATAATGTATTGGCCTTATTTCCCTATTTACAGTTTCTTCCCACAAAGCATGTGGGCATCTTTGTATACAATGTCTGCTCATTTAGAAATCATCCGTAATTGAACATGAACTGAATAGTAATTATTTACTCTATAACAAAGAACTTTTTTTAGTTAAATTTTTCTGAGTAATTTCTCACACTACAAAATGTTAAATGCTGTTATCTGCCAAATGATATGCATGTTTTGTACTGTATTGGTAGGGTCAAGAATTAGTAGTTGATAGGGTTAAGGGAAAAAAAATCATTGACTTCAGTTCTTGCACCACAGTTAGAATGAAAAATATAGGGTTTCTTCCCCCCTCATCTTTGCCAGCATTGTTGCTACTGAGTATGTTAAATTACCCTATTTCCTCACTCTACCCTAATGTGGACTCTTTAAGTACTACGTAACCATGCAGAAACTAATCATGAGGTTGTAGATAAGGTTACATGAGATCCTCTGAAAAACACATCTATGGAGGCACAGCATATTATAATTAAGACAACTTCTACAGTTTTGAAATCTAAAGGCCCCGGGGTTGGTTTGGTTTGATGCCAGAATATGTCAGGTTGACAGCCAACAATCCTTGCTTGTTTCATTTTTTTTTTTTTTTAAATAAAGAGAAGCCTTCTGGCATACTACTCCTGCGTGTTACATCACCACACTACCACAGGAGTTTGATGAGTTTCAATTGATTTAAGCCAGCACTCAATACAAAGTGATAGATTCTGGACTGACATCCCAGGATAGGACAGTCATTTTTACCTTGGCGGAAAAAGGGAAAGACTAGCTTCTCTTCCTTATTGACTACTATCCCCTTTTCTTGTTCCTATTAACTTCTACCCAGTTAATATGCAGCAATACTCAAAAAACAAGGAATATCATGAACATCTAAAATTATAAATGCATATTAATACATTGTTTTTCTCTGCCATATTAAGCTAGAAAAGAAAATTTTAATTGGATTTACGATTAGAAATCTCGCAAACATTAAAATGTATGGGGTAAGCTAGAGAAGAGGAGCTCACGAAGGCACAGAGAAAGGTTGGTCAGGGAAGATCAGAGGCAGCCACAGAGAGCCTGGTTATGGGAGCTAAAGGGTTACAGGTTTTTCCCTAGGACAGTGTGTTAAATAAGGTAAAGAGAACTTGCTCAGTAAAGTCAAATATTAAAAAAAGGCTGAAAGTGACCATTGGCTTTGACAATTATGATGTCATTAATTACTTTATAGAGCAACTTTAACAGAGTTGGGAAGGTAGATAAAGTACATTAAGTAGCAGTATGAATAGTGGCAATCTGGACTCCAGGTGGAAATGAGTGAGGGTAGCCAGGAAAATGACAGGGGCAGCCAAAGAGAAGAATTCTTCTGAAACAAAATACAGACTTTTGTTTTTAAGAGTTGGAGAAAGGAGCATATTCATTGCCTAAAAAGGAAGGAGCCAGTAGAGGAAAACAGATTGGAGGCATAGTTGAGAGAGATGAATATTCGGTCCGTTTTGAATTCTACCTATGCGTTCAGTTATTGCCTCACATTCCGGGACTAATTATTTGTCCAAAGACAATGCCACAAGCTCTAGGCTAGCATCAGAGTTTCAGGTCACCCTTGTTGCTTTCTACTACTTTCTGACTTTGTCAGAGGTCCTAGTTGCGGGTTCTGGCACTATCCCTTGTGATCAAGCCCTTGACTTAAACCTCGATACATTCAAATTATTTCATTTCAAGTTCCCACCTTATTTCCAAGAAACCTTGTTCATTTCTCTAGAAATGAGATTTTTGCCTCACACTCCACTTTCCTCTTAGATATAGCATATCTAAAAAGATATACCTGTATAACTACCTACGTCATAGCCATTCCCTACCTACTCCCTTCGTCCTGGTTAATATAACTCCAAATCTGTTCGGGTCTCAAGTGACCATATACGTTAAGGGATGTTGAATCCCTTCTCGCCCCAGGAAGGGAAACTGTACTTAGTAAAAGCTAGTTATGTAAATTCTATTCCCCTGGACAGTGATTTTTTTTCTTTCTTTCTTTTTTTTTTTTTTTGGAAGAGGATGTGTCAGAATTCTTATCTGATAATAATATTCAAAGGAGAAGCCCTGGAAGAAAAGTTTCCACTTTTTCTATATGAATGGCTGTGTCTACATGGAATATTTGCCATGTGGACACATCCAGTAACTATGAAGGAACAAGACAGGGCTGCTGAGCAAAAGGAGGGTGAGAACCTGGGTCCATGGAATATTGTTGAACCTCTGTATTGGATACCCCCAGAATTGCCCACCTTCAGTGTTCTTGTTAGATGAGGTCATTTGTTTTATTGGATATGGTTTGTTGGATTTTCTGTTTCTTTAAACAAAAAATGATTCTAAGAGACATATTGTAAAATTAAAGGCTGAGAAAAACTGATTTTATTGTAGTCATATTATATAACAGATATTTTACATCCATTATTTGATTTAATTTTTACAACAACCTTTGAGTTTCATGTTTGATCCTCATTTAAAGATAGTTCTAACTCAAAAGTCTGCTTTCCTCCATGAAGTGTGAAGTATTGACCCAAAACTTTAGTATACATCATGAAATGTTGCTTCTAGTCTACCTTGACACCAGTTACCTAAACTTCAAACTTTAAAGAATATCAAATTTCTGCAGTAGAGCATGGGGCTATGAGTAAAGATTGCAAAATAAGACAGACTGTCCAAACCTTAACACAGACAGATTACTGAAATACTAAATCCTGTATTACTATCTGTAAAAGACAATAATAGTACTTATCTGCAAAGGATTGTTGCCTTAAACTAGGTAATACCTGTACAACATTTAGCAAATACCAATACCAATTTAGTCAGGTAACAAATGTGCTTCATTCATATTAATATTGCTACTGCAGAATATGTAATTTTTAAAAATCACATCATAGAATTTTAGGACTATTAGAGACTGTAGAAATGAAAGTTTGTAATATTCCTGCCATTGAGAGGTAAATTAACCTATAATTCAAACAATAGCTCAAACAATTCAAAGAGCAAAATATATAAATTATCTTCTTATGAGTTATTTTTAGAAAGCTAAATAGAATGAATTTATATCGTCATTAAATTTATGCTAACAATCATTTGGAATTAATGACCAGTTAAATAAACACAGCTACATGGGGAAAGAAAGGAAAACATGTCTAGTTAAAATTTAAGAACATGATAATCTTCACTGCATTTTACCATATCTGGTTGATAATTTTGCAGTGTTGTAAAACTGAAAAAACACTAACCGTGAAATCAAAAGATATAGCTTTTTCAAGCCCCTTCTTCATTATTTATTAGTACTGTAACTTTGTACAAGTCATTTACTGTCTAAATCTTAGCCTCTTTGTCTTTAAAATGGGGGTGATGATTTAGTCCTTTGTTTATCTCACAAATTGATTCTACGAATCAAAGTATATGCAAAAACCTTTTATACATGGAAATGTGCAGATACATGTAAGGAAAATAATAAAAATTTTAGTGAATACAAATGATGGAACTTCAGGCTGCATTCTGTAACGTGTTCTTTAAATTTTTTCCTCGGGATATTTACTCATTACCTATTCTGAAGCATCAGCAGCCTTTCTGAAAGCGCGCAGTAGTAACACAGCACAGAGCCACAGACCGCTGTAGATTCAACCTGAGCTTTTTGATGATGATGATCTTTGAAGGTTTCCCATCTCTAGAGCTGCTCTCACTTTGCTCACTGCAGTTGATAGAATCAAGCCACAGGCTTAGCATGTGATAGTTGGTTTGTGAGTCAAGTTTGGAAATCACTCAATCAAGAAACCACTCAATCACTCTGTCTAGAAAACAAATGGATTAGAGAAGAAAAACCAAGATGACTCAGACACAATTCTAAAAGTGTGTTTAATAGGGCATTGATTCAGCCTCTACTGAATATTTACTAAAAATAAAAAATAATATTTGCAATACTCTTTGTGAAATCTCTTCCAGACAGCTGTAACATCTGAGAAAGACTTGGAACACTGCATATAAAATTCTATAAATAATGGCATCATCCTTATCTAGGATTCTTTTTCTCATTCCACAAGGCCTTAAATGCAGTGTATTTTCCAGCAATGTCAGAAAGCTCTAGAAATCAGTAAATTGAGCCCCACTACTCATTATTCTATTATTACAATTGTCAGTTGCTATGAAAGTCCAGAATCTCTTTTTCCCATAGAAACTATCCTTTGAATGCTGATCAGATTCTCAGGCTGGCCCAAAAGTTGACTGCAAATTCAATATGAGACAAAAATGGGAAGGGGCTGTTGAGAAAGCTAAGGTAATAAGTGACTGCATTGACAGTGAACGCTAGATAAGACTGAAAACAAACCAGAAGCAAGAAGGCCATGTAGCAATTCTGGGGGTCATATCTGAAGAGGAATATTTCCAGAAAACACCAGAGAAACACAACTAGAAATTCTCTTTGCCTTCACAGCCAAGAACTTAAAAGGAATCTACATTGGTTGACAATCCTATATTCACTGGAAAATTTATTAAATAATATTTGATAGATAAGAAAGGAAATAACCAGTTTGGAAATATTACAAACTGGAGTATTCATCTAAGATTTCAATTATTTACTTATAAGAAATGCAAATGCCCAAATTTTCAAGGAAATGTCAAACGGTTTTCTAAAGTTATTATTCCCATTTATTATCCCTCCAGCAGTGTATAAATTTTAACACAGTTCCCCATCCTTCTCAATAGTGGACATAGTCAGATATCTTGATTTTTATCAATCTAATGGTTATAAAATTACATGCAATTATGCTCTTGATCTGCATTTTCCTGATTATTAAAAAGATTAAGCATCTTTTTCTCCCCATTTATTCTTCATTTTGTTTCATGTCTATTCATGTTATTTGTATATTTTTCCATTTGGCTGCTTTTATTATTGATTTATAAGGGTTTTTAAAGGGAGTGTGTGTAAAGCTAATCCTTTCTTAGTTAAATTTGTTGTAAATTTTGTCTGCAGTTACTTGGAAACTGTTTATTCTATCTACCTTTTCATGAACAGAAGCTCTTTAATCCAATGTAGCTAAATTTAAGTATTTTCCCCTATGTTAACACTTTTTGTTTATTGTTTAAGGAGTCCTTCCTTACTCAGAAGGCATGAGATAGTATCCTATTTTTTTCCTAAAAGTTTTAAAGATGTCACATTTAAGCCCTTAAACCCATCGGGAATTGATTCTGGGACATCATGTGGTCCTCCACTCACTTTTCAGTCCGTGCATTTTTAATTGTGCTGCAGTTCTCCTCAAAAATTGCTCTGCTTCAGATCATGACTGACCTTCATGTTGTCAAATCCAATGTGCAATTTCCTGTCCCTAATTTTTTGTGTGCATTTAGGAATCTCCATAACCCTTTTCTTCTTGAAATTGTGTTTCATTTCATCTGTGACATTGCTCTCCTCATTTTCCTTTCACCATTTTATCCAGACTTTTTTATCCTTCATTGCTTCCTCTATCTACCCCATAATGGTGATATGTCCCAGGGCCCCATCTTCAACCACTGCTTTTCTCTTCTATTTAGGTTTTCCTTGTGTCCTCCCATTCACTCGTTTAAACACCTATATTCTAATGACTCACACATCCATTAACTCAAACCCAGGTCTCCATCGATTAATATAATACTAGGTCTCTTGAGCCAAATGACTACTTGAGTGCTGTTAGGATTTCTCAATGGCATCTCAAAAGCAACATCTTTAAAAGAGAATCTTTTCTCCACTCCCGTATCTACAAAAACCTGCTCCCATTGCTACACGACTTACTCTCCCCTTCATCCTCTGCATCTAAGAATCAGCTAGTCCTATTGATTCTTTTACGTAAATATATATCGTGTCAGAAGATTCCTCTCCACTCCCTCTGCTGCTGCCTTCATCTAAAGATCCATCATTTTTCACTTGGGTTTTTGCAGTAGTCTTTTAAACTGTCCTCCTGGAGCCAGGCTGGACCTCCATCATCTGCACCTGTTAGAGTGATCTTTATAAAATAAAAATCTGATCATAAGACAGGTATATAATATTTCTACACTCCCCAACCCTCACACTGCCCTATGATAGGGCCAGACCCACCACTCCACTCAGAAGTGGTCACCAATCCTCCTGCAGTTACCAGGACGTCTTCATTGCAGCATGTAAAAAATACCCTTATATCCTGTTGCCAGAGGGTACACATTGCTTTAAATCATGCCAAAATTTGATTGTAGGGGTGAAAGAATAACAAAGGAAACTGAATTCAGAGCTCCAAAAGTCTCCTATGCTAATGTCAGGGAAGTAATTAGATTCTATGATGTAGGATGAAGACATTTGAGTGAATATGCTTGAGAAGTTTGACCCTCCAGATTCCTCTGAGCAGGCAAAAGTGGCTCCCTCTGCTTGTTACAGGAGAGTTGGTTTCCATTTTTGAGTCAATTTTCAGACACAGCTTTCTTGAAATGAAAGACAAGATTGTTGCCTTGAGCAAAGACCCCAGAATGTCACAGAAAGCATATACCATAGCCTTTTTCCTAATCTTTTCTCAAACTGACCTAAAGCAATTTACCAAAGTCACTATATAATTGTGAAATGGAAATATTTAAATTTTCTGAGAGCCAGAAATTTGAATATAAGGCTTGAACTGACACTGATAGGAGGGGACCCAACATGTCATCATGGTCCCTACTTAAAGTGGAAGTATATGGAGGTCAGGTGACAAATAGAATCCTGCTCAAAGTCCATCTCACTGTGGGTCCATTAACCCCATGGTCATTTACTAGAATCTTACTGCACAATTTTGCTGAATATATTTGGTTGTTGGCAGAATCCTCACAATGTTTCCCTGACATGTAGAGTTACAGTATTATTGTAATAAAGGCCTAGTAAAAACCCCTGAAACTATTCACTCCCCCCACACAAGTTAAGATAGTAAATTAAAAGTAATATTACATTCTGGATAGAGTGGAAAAAAATTTCACCACCCTCAAAGATTAAATAATGCAGGAGTGGTCGTGCTCATGCTTATCCTCATTTAATTCACTGGCATAACCCTGCATAACCAGCTGGATCAAGGCAGGTCTAAAAGTAAGACCCAACTGTAGAAAGTCATACATGGTATCTCAACTAGAATAGACCAGCATGGGCTCTGGAACTTGACATGAGACTATTCAACTAGAGATTGCATTCTTTTCAATCTCCAGCAAAAAAGAGGGATGAAGAACAATTTACCTGAGGTGGACAACAGTACATGTTTACAATCTTGCCTTAAACTAATTCTCCTGGTCTCTATCATAATGTAGTTCAAAAAAGCCTGAATAATTAGAATGCTTTGTGGAATCTAAGATTTTTGAGTAAAGATATTTTTTATGCAGAAGAAAATGAATAAAATAGCATCTCTGGTAAACTACCAGTAGAGACTAACTACATGGGCCCTAGTAGAGACTAACTACAAGAACATAGGAAATCAAGTGACAATGAAACTGAAAATATCCATCATGAACTGGTCATCTTCAGAGTCCCCTATGTCATAAACATAGTAAAACTTCAGAGTACAGTGGAAATGGAGATTGTGTCCTAAAAAGTACAGACAGTACAAGTTAACATGAAGAGGTGGCCCAGACTCAATGTCACCTACTTTTCTTCTTTAGGTCATACATATGATCCCATATGGCATTCCTGATGACTTGATAATTCTATGTGGTTTGTCCAGGCAAACCACATATTGACTGTGATACACTATGGTCCAACTCAAGGGTGGCCATGAAAGATGACAGTGAAGGCAAATTCAACAATGCATCTGGTCATCAGCTTCATGTGGAGGGAAAAACAAAAGTTCAGACCACTCAGGAATGAAGGGATAAAGTTCCGGGTAATCTCATCAGGCAATCAATTTAGCCCAACGGAAATGTAGACCAAGGTGAGGGGGATCTAGAATGCGGACACAAATGGTATGTTCCAAATTTGGCCTTGGGATCAGCAGCAGCACCACAGACTACAGCTTGTCCTACTTACTAACTGTTCCATTACAGCCTTTATTTGTTTTATTGTGACCTTGAAGATCCCATTGACAAAACAGAGAGGACTCAGTATGAGACACTGAATATATTTTACTGCAGGGACCGTGACTCTGCATGAGAGCTTTCTCTTGCTACAGGAGCTTGTTCAACCTACACGCTGGCCAATGTAGAAATGTTGGGGAGTTAACATCCCTAGGACCAGCCTTAAATCAATTATGGTGTGGATTTGATAGATAAATATCCAGGCTTCCTTGTCCTTCAGATATAACAACTCTGAGGCATACTTTACATTATCTTCCAGAGTTCTACAGGGGGATTGATCCCCAGTTGTCCAAAGAGGTAACCTGGTCATTACTGCATTCTGTATTGGGTTTCTAACTTTCCCAATCTTTCCTTTCCACTCCTCTCTGACCACTTTCCAAATATACTATTTTTACTCCCTTAGGAAGGGTAAAAATTAGATTCTGGAAATATATGTTCTTATAGTTTTATAGCCCTTAACATAGCACCACATTTATTATTATCGTCTGTCTTTATTTCCCAATTGACTGTTAAGTATCAAGTAGACAGGAATGATGTCTGTCTTGTTCACAAAAAATACCAAATGTCTAGCACAGGGCTTGGTATATAGTAGGAACCCAATAAATATTTGTTGAATGAAGTCACCTATAAACTAAATTTACTACAATGGCTTCCTTCCATCTCAGTTTAGGATAGAAAGTCTTGTTGTCCTCTTATCTCCAGCTATCCCCTTAGATGTACCCTCCCTGCACTCTATGAAATTAGACTTCAGTTCCTTACATAGATCATACTCAGTTATATTGCCAAAGCTTTGCCCATTTGTTTCTTCTGCTCATGCAGTATTCTACTCCTCTCTACCTAGCTTATTCCAACCCATAAGTCTCAAAGTATAACCATCTCTGGAAATCCTTCCCTAATGCCTCAGTAATATTTAGAGCCTCTCTCTGTTTCCAAATAACTTTGAACATAATTCCATTATAATGAGTTAACATATAAAAACCATTTTTAAACTTATTTCTCTTTCCCTCCATACCCATAAGCTGTCCAAGAAATGAATCTACTGGTGTTTCATTATTATGCAGTGCCTAGCACAGTGCCTGGGGGAAAAGTGTTTGCTCAACAAATATTTTCTGGCTGAAGGCGAATATGAAGTATTATTAAGAACTAGTGATGTATAGCCTAGAAATGAGAAGTCTTAAGGAAAGCAGGACATCTGTTCTCAAGTATGTGAGGGCTAGCTACAGAAGTAAGCATCACAACTTAGGTGCTTTTCTCATTAGTGTATTATGGTTAACTGCTTTCTAAGTTTGCAGAATTAGATGTGGGAAATGTTAAATATGCTTGATGTGGTAAATGTTAAAATATTCTTATTGGTTGCAACAACTGCTGATGTATATAGTTCCTCATATCAGTTACTAAATACTGCTGTTGGCAGTTGTTAGCAGTTTGATACGTATCTGTACTAGTTAACAGCAAAGGCCGTGGGATCTAGTGCCTGTGTTCAAATATGAAACCCAACTATTAATAGTTATACAGCCTTGGGTAACTCAAAGTAATCTTTCAACACCTCAGTTTCCACATCTGTAAGCGGGTTTAATAAAAGTATCAACCTCCAGGGTTGTTGAGTGGGTTAAATGAATTAACATATGTAAAGATTTAAAAGAGTAGGTTCTGCAAAGATGTTTGCTATAATAAAATTATTTTTATTCAATCCACTAGGCAAAAGTAGGTCCAATGAGTGAAAGTGTTAGAAAGCATATTTTGATTCAATATAAAAATAAATTTCTGATAGTTTATTCTATCCAACAGTGGAATTAGCTATCTCACTATAGTAAACATTATACCGCTAGAAGTTAAACCATCCAACCAAGCAGTGGCTACCTATTCTGGAATATAGTGGAGTGTTTTTTTTTTTTTTTTAATTGTAAGATATCCTGATTCTATGACTCCTTTGAACCACAATGTGTTAGCAAGTGCCAATTTGTACATAATATCTTTATTTAGGAACTTCAAATAACTTAGATTTTAAACTTTCATCTCCCTTTCAGAAATAGGAAACTAAATATTGATCTAGGTAAGAGAGAGAATATTTATCTTTATCTCTTTCTCTAGTGTCTCTTCCAACTAGTTGACAACCATAACTATTTGGCTGAAGACGACACTACTAAAGGCTGGCTAGAACCGCAACAGTTAGAACATAGGAACAAACTTTCTTATTGCTAATATTATTCCTCAGCTGAGACTGTTCCTGAGCTTCATGATCTAGATAATACACACTGGAGGGTCATAATATTGCTACTTAGGCTTCCATGGGCACAGGTGGAAGGATGCTGGAGAAAGGAAAGTTTAAAAAACATGAGAAGGCATAAGGAGGTTCTAAATTCTCATTTATCTTACAAGAGTCTGCCTGTCCCACAAATAAAAGCTAAACAGTAATTCACTGAGGCCAACCCCTGAGGTATGGGCTGGAAATAAGCATGATTTTTTCCAACTTTCCATGTTATCCAGCACCCCGACCACACACACACACACACACACACACACACACACACACTACTCTCTTCACTCTCTTCCCCAGATAATAACGTATCTAACCCATGGACACACAGGCACTCTCTCAGAAACAACCTCTGTTTTTTTCCTAACCTAACCATTATATTAGAGTGTATTCCTTGTTTCACCACCACTTTTATTCCTCCCAGCACTGTTTTACATTGTATAAATCCAAGATTTAGAAAAAGAAATTGATACAGATATGAATTGAATCATTCAAGCAGAATGGTCACTTTGAAAGTTCTCTAACGACATTAGTGCAAGAACTGGAATTCAACAACAAAGTTTCTCAAAAAATCGTAGGTCTTATTGCGTTTTTCTTGACCATTCTTTAAATGAAAAGTGCGTAGAAACGCAAAATCTCGATTACCACAGAATTGGTCTTTCCCAAAAGCACAAAGAAAAGTTGTAGCCCTAAAAGGACAACTTTATCAATTGTACTTTTTTTAAATGATCATCATACTCTCCTCTCTTTTGTCAGGTACTAATTTATTAAAACTACTTCTTAGAAAATATTGTGTAGAGTTCCTATTTGAAACTTTTAAGCAGTATTATTGCCCTCTTGGAAAACTGCCCTGAAACTTCCAGGTAAGGAAGCCAATCTGGCCTCCTAATGGAGCAGAGGTCACATGCAGACCTGAAGCGACCCGGCTGACAGCAAGCACCAACTGCCAGACGTGGTAATAAGGCCGTCTTGGACATTCCAGCTAACCTACCAGTGGAATGCAGCCACCTGAACGAGCCAAGGCAAAGCAGCCAAGGAAACACCCTGCCAACCCACAGAACCATGATAAATCATAAATTTGTTTTTACAAAGCCCCAAAGTTTGAGGTAATTTGTTACACAGCTATAGATAACGGGTACATCTTAGAAGACAGCCCCATTTCCTCCAGCTTGTTCTGGTTTTCTGTTATTTAGAATCGAAGCTTATGTTTCTTTTCCCTCCAGTTCTGGAGAAATAAGAACACCAGAGTTTAAGCCTGAATCGATCCGTACTTTTCAACTTTTACTGGCCTACTCTATGCTACTAATACATGTACCCTGTATTTAGAGTTTTGCATCTTGAATGTGAATCATTCTTGGTCATTAAAAAAGGCCTATTTTGGTTATTCAGGAATACACTTCTGTCTTCTGATTTTTTCACCTGTAATTTCATTCAAAATGCAGGAGGATGAATTCCCATGGGTATAACTAGCAAACTATCTGACATGGGAGGCGGGTTCAGGATTTTTGGATGGTGAGTCCCAGTCTATTGTTTTCATCTAATGATAGTCTTGTGGTCTATTTTCATCTTTCTGGCCCTTGCCTGGGAAGAAGGAGCCATCCTGGCAAAACGCCTTTGTAGCTTTTTGTAAGTGATAGAATCTGAATGTGGCCATAAGTGCAACCAATGAAATACTAGGGTCTTGGTATTGCTTTAAATATTTTCCCCACCTTCCAGTGGTCATGAAGTTCAAAAACAAAGGGGTGAGCCATTACAGCTAGTATTAAGTGACAATTTTATTATTTCTTTGTTCTATCTACATAGAAACTACCTCAGAACAAAACAGGCAAGGATTTTGTAAGCATAGAAATGCTGTTTTGTTCTAAAAAAAACTGCTGTTTTGATTAAAAAAAAAAAAAAAGATAACGATGTGGTCTAGTGGTTTCTACACGTATTTCAGTGTCAGCAACTCTGAGTTGTAATCTCATCCAACTGTCTTTCTAGCTGACTCAGATTACTTAAGAAAAATTACCTAACTTCTCTCTGTCTCATTTTCCCTACCTATACAATAGAAGAAATCATCCTTATTGCACAGATAGTATTTTAAAAAATTTTAGCTGATATTTATAAATATCCTGGAAATACATGCTGTGATGATCTCCAATACACACACATATACACATGGGTGTACATGTCTTTTTTGGGGGGGGACTCTCAAATTTCTTTTATTTCATTCAAAATCTCAGGGACAAATTGAGATGGGAACATGGAGGTTTGTAATATTTTTTTCTTTTCCAATTTCAAAGGTATCTCACTCCTAGTTCAGCAGCATGGAGAAAGACTTGTTGTCAGCTCCTATGCTTGGGCAGTGATTCAAATTCCCGAGGTTAGTGGCAGCATCTCAGAAAGATTCTCAGAGATTTTCAAAGCTCCCTTTTCTTTTAATTAGCTCCCTCTCTGCCTCAGGCAACAAGTTCAGGGAATCAATAGGTTAGACTGAGTACAGACTTTGTAGGTATCAGGAGCAATAGTATGTTGGGACTTGTCAGACCCTGGATTCAGGTTTCAGGAGGTAAGCATCACTGGCCCAAGAATATTTACAAAGGAGATTTCAAACAGAAGCAGCTTACTAGCTTCAGGAGACGGACCATGATTCCCAGACAGTGACTGCCATTACTTTCAACCACACCTTGTCCCTGCACAAGTTACTGACACTCAGGGTCTTGCCCTCCAGGCCTGCAGACCTAGCCAGACACTGGTTAAGACTTAATATCACACTTGAGAAAAGCTGCAAGCATGAATTCAGCCAAGGTGTTAAAATACTCACAGAGGGGTTCTCAACTCCACATACTATCTGTTCTACTAATTTTATTATTTTTTCTGCCATGCTAAGGCTTTCTCTGTACCCAGAAGATGTTTTGATTATCACTGGCTATAATTTTACTTTGTGGGACAGAAATTTAATTTGTGCCATTAATTGGTAATTCTTTATTTATTACAAATATGAGTGCTGTATACAAGGCTGACAACAGCTTTGCCAAGTGAGGCATGGTGGATTTGTTTTCTAGAGTTTAAATCTCTAGTGAACAGTTCCTGCTGCTTTAGGTGTTGTGATAATTGTTCTGGAGCAAACTATACAGAGCCAGGGCAAGGCGTTTGGAATTCTTTGTGAACATTCATTATTTATTCAGAAAATGGAACTCCAAAACTCCTTTCTAAAAAATCAGATTAAGTGACATGGAAAAAATAAAAAAGACAGCCTTAGTAATAAATCAGTCAGTAGCTAGGATTAAGTGACAGTAAATATCACTAGGCCCTGTTCTATTGAAAGCTTCAAACAGTATGATCCCAACTGTTTCTCTAAGAAAATCACAAGGTATCTGAAAAGTTGAAAAAAATAGGTAAACTTATTTTTAATTATATATTAGTTACATTTTCAAAATAATATGCTCAAAATATTTTTGGGTATGATACCTCTAAATATCAAGTAATGGGTTCAGTTTTTAAACTGGTAAAGTACCATGAATATACAATTGAATGTTCAAAAAGTCTGGAAACAAAGGCAAAGTAGTATAATTACTATATATATTTTTTTCAGATTAAGACTTAGGCCCATGGCTTTAAATTTCAAAATATTTCATCTGAAAATGTGTCTGGAGGTTGAAGAAAACATACTGAATATATTATTTGAAAATATAACCAACATACTGTCTGACAATGATTCCAGACTTTTTTGGATACCTATATAATGGTAAATGATCCAATGTTGTTCATGCCAAAAACCAAAAGAAAGGACTTAGGTAGAGTCAAACAAGTATTTTAAGAAAGCTAGGGAGAAGGGCTGTGTGAAGAGAAAGAAGGTGTGATTGCAAGAGGATAACATTATAATAAAGAAAGTAAAAAGTTATTATGTGGAGCTTGAGAGAGAAATCTGGAGAGGGGAATTCTGTTCATTTTATGGTTATACTAAGTGAGATGCATTTTTATCAAGCCTCCCCATGGCTGAAACAAAACATCTCTCCCTCGAGGCATGGTGAACCACCTCCGCTGCTTTAAATCCTTGCTCTTGGGGAAACCTTCATGTCTGCTAATTCCAGCTTTCCAGGTATCTCAAGTCTGGGAAAGAGGATACTTTTGTACTTTTGTGCCTGAGGCACAAAAAAGATTTATGTCTTGAAGTCCTTGTTCTGGTTTCAATTTTCCTTCCTAATGTGTGTGAGAACAAAGTAAGCACAGTTGATATTTGGAATCTTAAAGGAAAGCCCCTTTAATTGTGGTGCAGAGATCAAAATATTAAACATGTAAATCCTCCTTATATTCCTTTCCTTCCCTTCATACCTAGACATTAGGAATTTCTTAAACATCGGAGCTGAAAAAGAGTGAGTGGGCAGTACCCAAACTTAATCTCTGATGCAAGAAAAGTTAGCTACACCTGGTCAAATGCTTCTCCACTCTACTTGTCCCAATATACCCAGTGGTGATTGCTGAGCCCTTACAGCTTTTTGATATAGTGTTAGCATAGAAAAGTCATGCCAGGTCTGCCCTTGGGGTCTCTGTAGTGGTGGAGAGATGCCAACCAGTAAGGCTTCACTTATCTGATTGACACAGGTCTGACCATTCGCTTTTTGATAGCAAGGATGAAGGACTGGTCAGGTATGATTAGAAATCCACTGACCCTTTACTTTTGTACTACAGTTACTTTAATGTAGTACTTTAATGTAATGTAACTGTAGTACAAAAGTCACTTTAATGGCACTTTTCATGTCACTTTTCTATTGTTTCTCGGCTTCTCTTTATTTTCCCCCAGTACATGGCACAAATATTCAAAGCAGTGAGGTTTACCTATCTAGAAGATAAGCACTTGCTAAGGTCATGTTATCCTATAACATATGGACAGCAAATCAAGCAGAGCTGTCGATGTTAGTGATAAATTAAAAAGATCCACTCTAACTTTTATATCAGGAATCACCCTATTATATGCATATGTTTGCAGCATCATTCTGCAGTCAGTCCCCTCTATAGTATTAACAAGATAGAGTTTTTAGGTCTGTAAAATTGCAGATTAAAATTCTACAGTCTGATGAACTCACATATAGGCAAACTCCTATTTGTTTTTGCTTTTGGTGTATGAAGTCCCGGTTTTACTTTTTCAAGTTTTATCTTTACAACATCATATATCTATGAGCACTTTTAACATAATATTTGGACCAAACCCTAAAAAGGATAAAAGCATCACTCACAATACATGTTTTTCCAAAGAAATGACAATGAACTTAAAATTGTTAAGTAAACAGTGCAGTTTGAGGGAAACCTTGCTTTAACATATGGAGTTTAATAGTTTTTTTCTAATCACATTTCCATTTTATTCATTTCATTTTCCTTTAAATTGCTGGGTAAACTTGACAGCCCTGGAAAGTGAGGCACTAATAGTAGTGTCAGGAGCCAAGGATTGATCTAGCTTTTCTACAAAGAGACCTCTGTGTCTCAAACAGGGCTGTACCAAATGTCTAATTTTAGTGTTTGGCTCTACACCAAACACCTGGAAATGGCATTCAGCCAGAGATGAACACAAAGCTAAACAGTGGGTGAGCAAGTACATCTGTCTCCTCTTGTTTTCCCCTTTTCAGCTATTAGGTAAATAAGGTAGTTATTAAATGATGACTTATGCAAAGCCTACAATTTTAGTGTTCCCATTTCATCTTACTAACATTTGTCAGGCTCCTTAGTGAGCTACATTTTGATAATATTTGTATGAAAACCAGTTGTACTGCTTACTCCATGCTATCTTTGAGGATGGATTCCAACCTGTTTTCTCCTTAGACCAGAATGTGTTCATGCAGCATGTCAAGTGTTGGATTTGTTGAAAGGAGAAATTCAAAACTGTTAAGTTTTCAATCATTGGTTCCTGCATGCGCGTGCCCCTCCACACGTGTTCATGTCACAGCACTCAGGATGCCTGACTCCACTTCTTCACCCACAGAAACCACATTTCCTCTCACTCCTTCTCACTTCACCAATCCACAAACCCTTTAACTACCCCTGAAATATGGAGATATTTCCCGACATCTCCGCAAATATAACAGAAAGCTTTTGTGGTCTCATGTAACCAAACTCATAACCATATGCACGCCTTGTGTGACCAAGAAAATCACTCATCTCTCTAGTATGTCCAATTCAGGATTCTTTGCAATAGACCATGGTACATGGAATTTGAAGGCCAAATCCTGGTGCAATGGATTTCAAGAGAAGCAAGCACAGATACAAAAAGAATGAAAGGAATACCATATTTTATCCAATGCTTTAGCTTTTCAAGTATACTTGTTTACTCTTTTATAAAGACTAAATTTTGCTTTCTCTCTGGAGTAAATATGTGGCTATTTCTCTCTGGTCTCAGAAGAGCTATGCGTGAATATGATATAAAACCAAATTTGGTAATGTGAGTTCATGAACCATATATATTCCTAATGCATCTTACATAAATCCATAAAGTAGCAATAAGTAGTTTTATCCCTGATTATTATTAGTAACAACCTTGTACTTTTAAAATGCTGTTGCATATTATATTAATACCTGTTGTGCACCTTTTGAATTTTTCTTGGTCTCCCTTGTCCTACTCAAGGCACTCAAGTGAGCACGTGATCTGTAAGGGCTCTGGTGAGCATCCCGCAGCTTGCTCCTGTGAAGGAGCAGCTCAACGAGCACGTCACTCCCAGATTCCACCTCTCACTTCCCACTTGGGGCTATTCTGTTGACACCTCAACTTGAGGACAGGGATGAAATCTACTCTCCATTCACACATATACAACCCAGAGTGTGGGAAAGTTAACACCCTATATCAGCTAGCTAGGGTGCCATAATAAAATACCACAGAATGGGTGGTTTAACCAACAGAAATGTATGTATTTTCTCACAGTTTTGGAGGCAAGAAATTTGAGATCAAGGCATGGGCAGGTTTGGTTTCTTCTACAGCTTCTCTCCTTGGCTTGCAGGTGGCCTCCTTCTCTGTGTGTCCTCATTTGGTCTTCCCTCCTTACATACAAACCCCTGGTGTCTCTCTGTGTATCCAAATTTCCTCTTCTTATAAGGACAACAGTGTCCTCTGTGTCTCTCTGTGTATCCAAATTTCCTCTTCTTATAAGGACAACAGTCATATTGGATTTGGGCCCAACTTAAAGGCCTCATTTTAACTTAGTAATCCCTTTAAAAGTCCCTATATCTAAATATAGTCACATTCTGAGGTTCTGGGTGATAAGGACTTAAATATATAAATTTGAGGGAGACAGGCATAAAAAATTCAGCCTATAACCACATCCCATAGGTAATCAATAAGGGTGGACAGATGAGCCTGACTCACTTTTCATGTGAAGGCTCTCAGATAGTACTGGATGATCCAGCAAGTAGGCACTTAATACCATGGCCTATGGGCAACTCATCTTGGTATCCACTCTTCCTCCTTCTTTACCTGATTTTCCTGTTCCTCAGTCCTTCCTGTTCCTAAGATCACAAAAGCCAATAAAAAGCTCATACTCAGGTTCTGCTTCCTGGAGAGCCCAGGCTAAGGTATCTGATTTCATCTTTACAACCATGCAAGATATGTCTTACTATTGTTGCTTCATAAAGAAACAGGAGAGTCTGAGAAGATAAATAACTTAAATAGGGTCACACTCCCATCCTGCATTATTTCCCAAGTACAACAATTTCCCAGGTATTTGCAATGTTTATGCATCATTATATAAAATTGAGGCCATTTTCCCTACAACTTTTAAAACTGTTTTAATAAAATAGAGGTAAGACCTACCAAGTAGGAGTGACTGCACGTGCCTGCCAGCACACTGCGCACAAGGAAAGAAGTGAAAATTGCAGGCAGCTGCCTACATATGTATTGTTCTTCACTGAAACAACATTGTGAAATCACAGAGAAGAAACGTAGGCACTCAGTGTAGAGAAAAAGGTTATGGGGCAATTCATATAACAAGATCAGAGAATGCATGGGAAAGAATAGGAAGAAAGAGCATTGGAGTGCACCGTACTAAACCTACAGGCACAGTGTGAATTGTGAGACAGCCCCCTCCACTGCCACAGACCCCTAGCTGGATGGAATGGGAACCTGCCTGGAGTCTGTGCAGAGCCACTGCATTAGACAACAGGTGAGGTGGGGACTGGGCAGCAGCTAAAGCCATACTGAGTTCTCGGGTGCTTGATGCTAAGTCCACACAAAGCTAGTGAGGGAGTGGACTAAGTGATGGCTTCCCTGAGCCGTACCCAGTGACTTGAAGTCAAGCGCTTCTGTCCTAGAGCACAAGGGGATCTGAGTGTGGAAACTGACTGGGGCACAGCAGGCTCCGACCTGAGAAGCTTTGGGCCACCACTTCAGCAATTCCTGGGTTGGGCTGCCAGAACTGACTTCTGCCTGCCAGACTTGGCATCTGCCGGGTCCCTGAGCCTGCAGAACAGCCCGCCACTTGCTCAGCCCCGACTCCGCCCTCCAGGCCCCAACTGCCTTCAGCCTGCTCAGCCCTGACCCTGCTCTCCAAGTCAGATCAGCCCCTCTGTCTGCATGGCCTTGCTTGTGGCTTGGAGGCCCTGCTCACAAGCTCTGCTTCCAGCTCCTCTCCAGTCCTGGCTCTGAGGCTCTCACACCAGAGCCCGGGGCTCTACTTCTGTGCCTCTATAACTCCTGCCAGGCCCAAGACATCATCCCTATAACTCCAGCGCAGCACCTGGACCCCAAGACCCCACCACCACTGCAGGGCTGAAGGAATTGCTCCAAAGTCCAATGCCCCCCCAGGGACCCCATCAGCCTTGAGCTGCCAGTACATTGTATCCTGGCTTGAGCAAATGGCCACAGCCCAGAAACCCATGACAACCTCACCCAGCTTCTGATGTTACCTCTGTGGAGAGACCCTGGGTAGAGCAATCCCCACAACTCCAGCCTCAGTGAAGAGGGTCTCACCCAGCTCCCAACTGGAACATGCTACAACTATCTGTTGAACAACCCAACACATATAACAAACAGCATTCAGCACAGGCTTGAGCAGAGGCAATCTCAGGTGAACAGAATAAATCAGAACAGCAGCATTACAGGCTTCTAGTATACATGCCCCTACTTCATCATGTCAACATTCCAGAGGAAGGTGCAAAAATTAGTGCCATCTGGGGACCTCCCCTTACTCTTTAATCAAGCAGATGAGCTCCCAGCAAGGAACAGGAGCCCTGCAAACCTATTAGCCCTGAGTGGAGAAAAGAGGTTTCAGATGAGAAGAAACCAGCAAAATATCCCCGGCAACATGAAAAATCAAAACAGATCGACACCCCCAAGGGATCACAATGAAGCTACAACAGTGAACTCCAACTATAGGAAATTGTCAAAATGACAGAAATTGAATTCAGAATATGGATGGAAAATAAGATGAATGAAATTGAAGAGAGAGCTGAAAACCAACAAAAGAAGCCAAAAAAAAGATTTCAGGAAATTAATGAAAAAAATCATTAAAGAACTAGATAAAATTAGGAAGGATATACTAGAACTTAAAGAAATGAAAGAGTTATTTAGGCATTTTCAAACCACAGAAAGTTTCAGCAGTGCATTAAACCAATGAAAAGAAAGAATCTCAGAGCTTGAAGACAAGGCTTTCTAACTAACCAAATCATTTAAAGACAGAGAAGACAACAACAAAGGCAGAACAATCACTTAGAGAGATATGGAACTATACGAAGCAAACCAATGTACAAATTGGAGGTATCCCTGAGGGAGAAGAAGAAAGCATTAAAGGCATGGAAAATCTATTTGAGGGAATTATTGAGGAAAACTTCCCTAGTATCGCCAGAGATCCAGACATCCAGATATAAGATGGTCATCAAATACTGAGAAGATTCATAGCAAATATTAATAGGACATTTCCAAGACACATAGTAATCAACCTAGTCAAAGTCAAAATGAAAGAAAATATGCTATAAGTAGCTGGATGTAAGCAACAACTGACCTATAAGGAAACACCCATCAGGCTAACAGCAGACTTACCAGCGGAAACCTTACAAGGCAGAGGGATTGGGACCCCATCTTCAATCTTCTTAAACAGAACAACTGCCAGCCTAGAATTTTGAATACTGCAAAACTAAGTTTTATAAACAAAGAAGAAATAAAGGCTTTTCCAGACAAGCAAACACCAAGGGAATTTGTCGTGACTAGACCTGCTCTGTAGGAATTACTCAGAGCTACAT
>CAUYRT010058856.1:0-28515 GCA_963574885.1 Lepilemur ruficaudatus
TTTTTTCATTTAGTTTGTTATTTCCAATTAAGACTGTAGTGTTACACCTTTGTAATTTTATGGACACTTCACCTAACAATCAATTTTACTGCTTTCAGAGAAAGTTCTAAATATTATTACTTGTTAAAATGCATTTATTCCTATCAGCTTCATTCAAATCGGTAAGTTTCATAATCCTGCTAGCTAAGAGATTTGTGTTCTCCTGAACCTCCTCAGCAATTTGTAATTTTTTATCACATCATGCTTTCTACCATTTATTACAGTTACACACATACATATATAAGCACACACATTAATATAAATATTATAGAAAGCTCTTTGAATGTTGATATTATGTTTTATTTGTTTATCTTTTTTGTCCTCTAAGTCTTTATGACATAGTGAAATAAGATTTTCTTTGTTTGACAAAATAACGTGCATTAATGAACACATTTATTCCTCTTCTAGGTTTATTTCAGGTCCTGCACTGTACTGGAATATGATTTGAGCTAATTTTTCTTCAAATATCACGGCAGTATGAATAACAAAGGATACCTATAATATAAAAATGATGGCTGCATCACAGCAATCACAATGATATACTTACTCCTGACTTTCTATCTAACATAAAGTTTGCATTTTGTTACTGTTCATCGTTCAGAATTCCTAGGTTTGGCCTCCACTAGTTTCCTGTGTATCTGTCCGGTCTGAATTTCTACTTGGCCAAATGTAACACATAAAGTGGAAGCACCTTTTGATTTGCTAATAGTCATGACAATTTATAATCAAAACTATTTAATATAATATTTATTTGCCCATATTAATCATGAACAAAAGTATTTTAATACATTTATTTTTCCTACTTTTAGCTAATCTGATAATAGATTTTACATGTAATAAGTGCAGTTTTTAAGGAATTACATAGCTTAAAAAAAGACCAAGAACAAACAAAAAGCCATAAGACTTTCCAGAAAAGAGATTCTGAAACTAAACAAAAGAAATACAAGTATCTCCTGTTCTTTATTAGAAGATGCACTTAATAACCAGATAGAATAGAATGTGCAAAAGGAAATCAACTTCTTTTAGGGAGCAGGATTGTATAGAAATCTATCTCTGAATATCTCATGTTATGTATAGGATATCATAAACATAATTTATGTATACAAACTAATATATAATACACCTAACTTTATATTATAGATTATAGGCAAAATTATGTGATTTAAATATATATCCCTACACTAATGCTTTTCAGGTGTGTCAGTAGAAACTATAAACATGTATTTGTTACTATACTTAAAGAAATAAAATAAATATATTTGTTTTTTTATACCACAGTGTTTCACAATAATAAGTTTAAAAGAGAATATTTTTTCTGTAATTCTGTTCTAAAATGAAGAAATAACTATGAATGGGTCTCTCTATAAAAGAAAACTGTTGAGGGAAGTAGATAAAGGAAGAGAGGCAGGAGAGGAAACTGGGGGTTACGAAGGGGCATTTATCACTTTGGCATCAATGTTAGTAGATGAAAGCAGTTGATCCCTTTCTAGGTTGCAGGAGAAAGAACATACTGTGCAATTATGTCCTGTACTGAATATAGTGTTGGCATTCAACCAATTAATAATAACAAGAATGAAAACAACTCTGTCTGCGATAAGAATAAGGCTTCCAATATTAGTCACAGTCTGCTTAGCTTTAGGTTGGCTTAGATAAATGTAGTAAAGACAGGGAAAACATCCCACTCCACACGTTTTGGTTAATTTAATATCTTTGCTAAGTGCTTAGGTAGTAAGGTGACAGACACAAAGAAAAATGCATGGATTGATTGCGCTGAGAGATATATAGAGTCCATTTTAGCACAAAGAAAAACCCTTATAATTAGATGTGAATACCTGGTTTCTTGCCATCCATCACATATGCGGGTTTAAGAAAGTATTTTTGTAATGAATTAGAAATGAGTAATATTTTTTTATAATACTAATATGATGTATGATACACATCCTACCATAAATGGTTCAGTCTGTACTGACAATCAAAAGATTCAGAAATGGTTCAACTCTTTTCAGAGATATTTCCACATACTTCTCTGCCAAATTTTTGAACAATTTAGTGTTTTTAAAACATTGGAGTCATTCAAATTTCACAGATGTATTGTAAAACTTTTCTTAATCAACTACTGAAGTCCTATGAAAGTTCTTAGCAAATAGAAATCCAACGATAGGTATTTAGTCCATAAATTGAGGGGTTATGTACCACATACAAATGTTTTTATGGCTCTTTTTAGCCAATAAATACCACTAAGAAAATAAGCTAATATCACAAAATGTGCATTTTGAATAACGTTTTGCTAAGTAAAGCAACAAAACGTATTTTAGTTTATAGTCTGACCCTAACATTGAACCAAGAGCAGCATCAAAATAATTATACAACGTAGTCTCTAACTTTACAAAAAAGACAAAACAAAAACAAGGAGAAACATGAGCGAAAGAGACAAAGAATGCAGTGAGGTGTTTGATTAATTCTTCCCAAATTTGATCATTATGAGAAAGACTGTTAATATACTCAAAGCATATCAGAAAGTAGAATGATAACTGGCATAAATATAGAAACAAGACTATGGGTATTCACTAAAGCAAGCTTGAGACTTTACTATTATTGTGGAACGGGGAGTAAATAACGTTGAAATTGTGAAACAAAAATAATTGTCTCTGAGCTTATATAAAGGTTGAGAACAGGATTGGTTGTCTTCCTTAGGTCAGGTTATAGTCCCTCAAATTTCCCCTACAAAATTAAATACAGCAAATAGTAATCTTACTCAGAAGGTTGGTGTTTTTTCCTTAAATATTCTCATCCAACGTTCCAAAGTAAATGAAGCTAAATGCCAATGACTATGATGTTAAAATATATGAAACAAATACAGCATATTATCTCTAAGAAAATGTACTTAATATAAATAAAACACTTTATTTGCTACCTTTTCCCTTAAGCTTCTATTAATAGCTACCACCAAGGCAATGCGGTAGGAATCTTGAAGTCCTACTTTTAAAACATTCATTTCTTGGAATAAATAAGGACCATTTAATTATTTTCATTTAATTTCCCAAGGATTTGAAGCAACATGTAAAAGGTTTTTTTAAAAAAATATTTTTATTTATAGTTTTTCTTTGTATTTAGGAAAAAAACACTAAAATAACAATAAAAATAATTAATCAACCTAGTGCATGAAATTATTAATAAATCTGAATTGTTTCATATCCTTAACTCCTTGCCTCAGGTAAACCTGTCTTTGACAATAAAAATGAATAAAATACATTTGGACAATTAGAAAATAATGAAAAGCATTCAAGAATGACATTTGACAAAGGCAGATTAGGGAATATTATACTTGAAAAAAATGAGCATTTATAGATCAGCTGCCCCGATGTGATATATCACATATTATTAAGAAAATTGTGCACCAGCATATTGAGTCACTTGCAATTAGTTTGGGGGCAAGGAGAAAATGGACTTTACCTAATTAATGATGACAATGAAAGATGTTGATTCAATAGAAGATGTTTATAAATTATAAATGAGATAAAACATAAAAAAACTAATAAAAATAACTCTACATTCATGATGCACATATAAACCTAGCAAGAAAGCAATTATGGAAAGAAAAACAAAGACTACTGAACAACAAAGAGAAAAAAAGAACAGAAAAAATTGTATAACACAAAACGAGCCATGAAGACTACATAACAGCACTGAGTGTGTCATGGAATTGTAGGAGGATACTAGCTGTGTTGTAGCCATAAACTTTGGATTCACAGACAGCTGTATTTAGAATCCAAACTTATTATTTACTTGCTTCAGAACTTTAGGCAAGCTATTTAACTTCTTTGAACTTCAGTTTCCTCTCCTGAAAAAGATACCAAGATCTGTAGCAAGGGTTGGTATTGCAAGGTAGTAAGAAGACCTAACTCAGGAATGTATAATATTATCAAGAAAAAAACTGATGTATAGAATCATTTGAAACTTAAAGACAATTAGACAAACTCCTACTTTATTCATACATTTCTAGGAATCTTCTACTCTTGTTGCAATAATTTTTTTTTCTAAATTGAGTTTTGCAAAATCAGTTTTACTGAAACATCAGCTTAAGAATAAATTATGCATACATATTGAAAAGGAGATATAGAAGATAGTCCAATAACTCCTTTGATTCTTCTGGTTAATTAATTATAACTATGATAACCATTTTAACTATTATTTAAAATTATAAAACTTAAATAAGAACATTAAAAACTGAAGAGGAGAAGGTATTTTAAATAAAATGTAATTAAAAGTAACCATTAAAATATTTTTAAGATGTGAGTCTTATGTTCGTACTTTAAAGGTCATTTCTTACAATTAAGATTTATTTGTAATTATCTTTCTTAATATTAAAAATCTTCCAACTCAGTTGATAACATAGTCTTGTTTTAATCTTTTCTATGCACTAAATTGTCCTTTATCAAACAATTATGTTTCTTTCTTTGCAATATACAACTTACAATATCAAAATTTTGTGCATTTGTTTTATGATATGTCTTAAGAACAGTATTTTTAAAAATTCTTCTTTGTGGAAAATTTATAGAGGGATGGAAAAAAGCAAGGATATATTATATCTATTTTGTTTTGTTTGTAATAGCATATTGCATTAATCAAGGCTTCCTTCAGCTAAATTGAAACTTGTTCAATTTCTACTTGTCAAGTAGAAGAATATAAATGTTGTGCAATTGTATAATTGATTTTATGATTCAAATAGGGGGCTGTTTTGTACAGATAATTTATCAAAGTTGATTAATATGGTAAATGAGTATTTCTTTGGAATTTGGAATATATTCTTAGGGAAATGTTGAATTTATAAGTGTACAATGTTAAAACAATCAAAGATTTTGTTTCACAGATGTGTTTTTCTTGAAGACTGCCTCATATTTACAATTTTTAATTCAATTTAATTCTTCAACTTTATCTCAATGTTTGATTTTCTTTCATTTAAAAAATAAGTTACGAAGGAAGGGCATTGTTAGGATATATTCAATAGAACATTATTAACAAATTAATTAAACCTTACTACTAATTCCAAAAGCTCTACACATTGTTCATTCTGGTTAAATCTTAGACATTCTTTTAAAAAACACAAGACTTGATATGAGGAAATAGAAATAAACATTGTTGAATTTTGTAGCTGCGTATAGTTTCACTATGTCTATAATAACAATATCAGTAAAATAATAACCTTCAAGGCATCAGATGAAGTCTCTGGTGATGTCA
Organism: Lepilemur ruficaudatus; assembly: GCA_963574885.1. Taxonomy (NCBI): domain Eukaryota; kingdom Metazoa; phylum Chordata; class Mammalia; order Primates; family Lepilemuridae; genus Lepilemur; species Lepilemur ruficaudatus. Next base: position 5,278 of record CAUYRT010058856.1, read on the forward strand.
CATTCACTCTGACATTTATACTGACTTCATTTATGACAGACTGAAGGTGATGAACAGGTCCAAGCAAGAGGTCACCTTGTGTCAAGACTGGTATACAATCTGTCAAATGCAGTGACTGTGAGTCTGCTAATGAGGAATTAACTAGACAGAATGTTGCTATTTGACTGTTTTCATGCACTCCAAACCTGTTAAACAATGCTAATCAGGTGTTTATTAAGTGAAACCATTATGCCAAACTTGCTGCAAACCTCACCATATGTCAGAGAGGTTGTGACATATTATTCATCCTTTTTTAAGCTAGATTAATAAGAGACATCTACTGAACTTTTCTTAGTCTTCAGCTATGCCTTGAAATCAAGGTTATACTAACAGTTTAAATTTATTACAATTTTTCTTAAAATGAACACTTCGCAAAACTGTTTTAAATTAGATAATGCCTCTTGGTGAACTAACTCTTTTCATTTACTTTTATACTGAAAATCAACTTTTTAAATAAGGAGAATAAAAAAGAAAATGGATTCAGTTTAAGCAAAATTGATCAAACCAATAATAGATTTGATAATGATATAAAATAACTTAAAAATCTTTACCATATAGAAGTACACATTCTAGGCTAAATGTGGACACATTAGTTTCTTGGTATCTTTATAAATTAGTCAGTAAGAAGCAGAAAGTTACAAATAATTCTTTAATTGTATACAACTGTATGTGAAGTTATCTAAGGACCTCTCCTAATCTAATATTCTGTGAGCTAACAGCTCTTTTGCATAAAAGGGCACTAATTATGAGCTCTCCTGGAAATAGATATAAACATTTACCACCCTACTCTGAAACTATCTTCCTCTTTTCCATGACCTGTGTCAATATTACTTATTTCATATAAACCTTCCTAGGTCTTACAGCAGTTCTTGTACTTTCTGTACTCATAACATTTTCTTTTTATCAGAGAGAAAATAGCGTTTGAGTCAGAAGATCCAAGTTTATATGTGGAAGCATAAACCTACCAGCCATATGATCTTGAAAAGAATCATATAATCTGGCTATCAATTATAAAATTTGACTGAAAATATTTTCCCTGAATGATTTTTGAAAGAACCAAATTGAATTGATTATAGAATGCAAATTTTGATTCAAAAGCATTTTTAAATTAAAGCTAAAATGGAAGTTCACACTGGTATTTAATATAAATATTTTAAATGTATATTAAAGCATCTTATAATCTCTTATTTGATAACAATATCATTTTTACTACTGACATCATTATTGTGTTCATATTTCTCCTCTTTGTCACATCCTCATCATCTTACTTATTCTGTGTTTAAATATTCCTATCGATCTTTGGCTGTTAAAAGCAGAAACTGTATCTTTATAGTTTATCTATATCTTTAAATATCCTTAATGCCTTTAAAAAGATGTCTCTCCATCACAAAACACCTGGACTAATAATGCATTATGTATAGAAAGCAGTAAATAAAACTTTATCAGTTGTCTACATATCTAGGAGATTGGGGGTCCATTTAGTAGCCTCAGCTTCATTTTCTTAGGCTGCTGAATTTTCTAAAGAAAATTCACAATTTCTTGGAAATTTGCAAAGATTCTCTCAGTTTCAAAATTGGACTTGCATGTCTCTTTTGTGGGTTGCCATAACACTGTGCTTCTTTTATCAGAGCATTTTCAACCTTTCACTAAATGTAAGTTCTGTGAGAGAAGAGAGCATGAAACCTAAAACAACACTTGGCACACAGTATGTGTTCATCATTTTTTTTTTAATTTGCTGACTAAAAGAATAGCTGAATGCCCAATTTTTAGGGCTGTTGGGAGAAACAATCGTTAAACAATATTTAGACTCAATAAAGCAAGATAAGAATGTAGACAAGAAATTCCTTTTGGTTTAGCTATTATGAATTATACTACAGTCTGAATTAGGAATAACAAAGCAATTGCAATTTTATGGAAACTTTACCTAAGAATCAATTTTATTGCTCTGATAAAAAGTTACAAACATTATTACTTGCTAAAATGCATTGCTTCCTGTCAGCCTGGCTTATATAAGTGAATGTCATGATCATGCTAGCTAAATGATTTACATTCTCCTGAACTTCCAAGACAATTTGTAATTTTTTATCACTTTATACTTCATACATATATTATAGTTACTTTTATTAGTTGTCTCTATTAATTAGTATTGTAGAAAACTCTTTGAGCATTTCTTTGTCCCTTTGTGCTATATCTTCAAATCTTAGGATATATGAAAATTAGCCTTTTTTGGCCTATAATCTTAGCACTTTTAGAGGCCCAGCCAGGAGAATTGCTGAGGTTAGGAGTTCAAGAAGAGTGTGAGCAACATAGACCCTACCTCTACAAAAAATTTTAAAAATTTAAAAAATTAGCTAGGCATGGTGGCGTGTGCCTGTAGTCCCAGCTACTTGGAAGGCTGAACCAGGAAGGTCACTAAGCCCAGGAATGTCTGAGGTTCCAATGAGCTATGATCATGCCACTGCATTCTAGCCCAGGTAACAGAGTGAGACCCTGATTCAAAAGATAAATAAATAAATGTTAGCTTTTTTGGTGTGGTAGAATATATCTATTAATGAACACATTTATTCTTTTACTATGCCTATTTCAGGTTCTGCACAGTGCTGGAATTTGACTGAAGACTGATAATGATAGTGAGAGGCATTCTCGTATTTTCAACCTCTTTAGTAATTTGGACATTGGAGCAAATCATAGCTTATGTATATAGTCATAGACATGGAAGAATAACTTCAAAATATATTTAAATTTTAGAATGGATATTTTCAGAGAGATATACTGTTTCAAAGGCAGATGAAATATTAAAGCTTATCTACTCTAGCCTTCGAATTATAGTACAGTTATTCATTCTATAAAAACTGCTGCAGTCAGGTGTCCATTTTCCATTTGCATTTTCTAGTATCAAGACACTCATTCTTTGGGAACATGTATATTTTTAATTTCTAATATTTAAAAACAATTTCATTTTTAACATAAGTATATTGCAATAAATTTTATCCGTAAGTGCCTCTTCTGCCATCTCAAGCAACGTAAGAATATTAATTGCTCTTCGTGATGGCATTTTTTCTATATTTGATCACAGACAGCACTGCCAAGGTGTTTTTTCAAACCCTTAGCTTTTTCAATCACTCCACACATTGCACATTTTTAGACCTTTTCAGCATGCATTATCCTAAGCAAGAGTCCTATTTTTTTTCCTGCTACTACTAGGCTGAGATTATTTTGTGAGATTTATGCTATTCTTCTGAATTCATAAAAAGTCTATGCCCCTCCTTCCATCTTTAGAATATTTCCTTTCAAAATATAATTTTATTATATGGGAGAGCACTCCAATAATTAATAAGCCTCCATGATGTGTCAGCTCCTTTGCTTTAAAAATCTCATTTATTTCTTTGTTTAGGCCCTCTAAGAAGATACTGTTTTCTCCTTTGAGTACCATATGAGCTAGTTGGTTAGAAGTCACATTACACCCAAACACACAAATCAACAACAACCGACCAGAAAAATAAACAAATAAAAAAACTCCAAACCTAAAAATGCAAACCAAATAATATGGGCCCTCAGCATGATTTCCCTCAGCAAGAAAGTCACATGGAATGTGAGACTTTGGAAGAGGGGAGAGAAAAGTAACTCTCCTATTATATCTTCATTATAAGACATTTGCTCATAAAAATGTTTTTTCTTGGGTGTTTTGTTTTGTTTTGTTTATGTGATTTTTGTTGAACAGATTTAGTTGAATTCCATGAGACAAATGCACCTACAAGTGAAAGCAATTGTATCATCACCTTCCATTTTGTAAATAGGATGAAATGCAAAAAAAGATAATAAATCTAAATCACCTGGCTAGAATTGCATAAGCGAAGCAAGTGCAACTAGTGTGCGGCGTTCTTGAGAGCCAGGACTCTGACTCATTCACCTTCGTGAGTGAACACGTATCTGCATAAAATAATCTCAATGAATGAAGAAATAAATGAATATGAGAAAAGTGAATAAATTAGGGAAGTGAGAGTTCCAGTTTAAAAATTAAGTGAACACCTGAGTAGAATAATAATGGTTTCCATTTATTAATGGCCTTCGACTTGTTAGACTGTTTTCATACATACCCTTTAGGCCCATTTTTTTTTTAAAAAAACTAAGCAAGTTACATATTAATATGTCTACTCAAACGGGGAAACTTTGGTTTAAGAAAGTCACATAGCCACGAAGCCAAATTTGAAACCAATAGTCTCTGATTCTAAAATCTGATCACTTTTTATCTACGCTTCAATATCTTGCTCCTGTGAAAAATCAGGAAATAGTACATTTTTAAATCTATTTCACAGTAGGCTGTGGTGATTAGATGGTTTAGAGGAATCTAACTGGAAATTTTTCCACATTTACAAAGTACATACTTTTATAATAGTAAATAATATAATAATTTCTTATGGATGATATCTTCATGATGCAAGCCTGTCATTATTATTATGTACGACCACAGAGATAGCAGTTACATTATTGTTTCCAAGTATTTTTATGGATTAATATTTATAAATATGTTCTAATCATATATGATGCTAATATATCTGTAATAAATATTAAACATGTCTTGAATGAAATAAATTCTTCTATTGGCATATTTTAGTATTGAACACAATTTCATCAATTTCCAGCAATACCTATGAGGACATAGAAATAGCATAATAAAATATATCTAATTTATTTGGTCTAATGTCCATATTCTCTTCTTAGATTCTGGCAATAATAAACTGTGGGCATTTTCATACATTTCTTTGTTTTCTCATTTCTTATTGTGTCCTTTAATAATAATACTTATTATCTTCCATTGTACTTGGTTTGTTTTCCTTGGATTTTGTTTTTCCATTTGACTCTAATCTTATTGTGAAGAACACATGACCTTGTCAGCAAGACCCATGTTCTCTTTGTTCTGCCTCTCCTTGTATGTCATAGGTACATGTACCCGTGCTCATGACTGTGCATGTGAGTACACACAAACACACATGTGTATATATATGTATGCAGAAAGATATCGCCAAAAGATGGGTCTTTAAATATATACTAGGTTTTCCTATATACTATTTCTTCTAAAGATGATATTAATACCTTTAACATTACTAAGTTGTGAAACATGACGTCTGAGTTGAAAAGTTTCAATTATTACTCAAAATTTCAATCACTGGTCAGAAATCCGGTTTCTTATTCTATATGAAGACATTAAGCAACTTAATACAGATGCACTTGCTCTTTGTAGCACTGTTACGAGTTTCTGTTCTACAAATACAGGTATTATTATTATACATCCCACTTTGGGTGGTCCCCATCCTCAAAATTGAAATGGTCACTAATTACATCAATAATATGTTACTTTCACAAATTTCAGAAAATATATGGCTATGTAACTATAGGACCCATAGCATGGTTAGGGGCCCAGGCAATTGAAGGTTAATGATAAATAGGTGTTACGACTTTACAGCAAACAGGCCTTGAGACAAGTTAAAGCTTTCTGCTTTTATTAACAGTGTGGCATTATGATGTAGTGAAAAATATATGAGATTTGGAGTCAGATATACTTGAGTATAAATTGCAATACTCATAATTGCAAATTGTGTGAAGTTATAACTTTCAAATCCTGTTCTCTTAATAGGATCTTATTGAAAGTTAATTAAAATAATATATCTAAATCGTATAATTCATATTAGTTATAAAATTTATACTATTTTCTTTCCCCTTCATTTCTTGCCAATTCAATGGAATTTTTTTATTATGAATGAAAGATAAACTATTTCTAGAAAATAGATAGAAATATTAATAGAAATAGTTAATAGAAATATGGAGACTTTCACACTATGGAGAATTATAATTCAATATTGGAGTCATTTGATTATTTCTTATTCCTCTGTGCTCATAATTCAAGTGAAGTTAAGTCACTGGTGACTAATTAACATGATTGTTTTCATGTATTTTAGGATTCTTCCTTTGTTTTTCCAAATATTTCACAGAGGTTAATATGTTGCTTACACCATAAGTCTGTTTGTTTGCTATTTGTTTTGCATCTATTTCAAAGTGAATATAAACAAGGCACTTTCTTTGAAGTTAGTGGAAATGCCATAATCATACAGATCTGAATATTGAACAAGGAAAGAGGCTTTTGATTGTTAAAAGGGAAATATCGATAGAAATTTAGACAACACAAACAAAGGACAGTAGAGCTTTATACTCCAAAGCTAAAATCCTGACACATATATCTCTTTAAACATATTAACAATCCCAAGGATGTGGACAGATGATCAACTGTTTATACATTGTCTTCATTCTAATGTACAGCTTCTACTTCTTTTCTTAATTCCTATATTAATTTGATGTCGAGTTTCCCTTTTTCTTTTCAAATGTGTAAACACCATGTTTTGTTCCGTGTGTAATACACTATGTTTCCATGCTGTGTGTTTTTTTATCCAGTGACCTAATTTGCTTAAAAGGAAACTCTTAAAACTCGTTGTGGAAACCAAAAACTAGCCACTGGATGTCATTCAGCTTATATATTTTTAGAGGGATTAAAATTAATATTAACACATTATAAACTTAATGGTTCCAAAATCAAGTACTTTATAACATGGTAGGAAATAAAATAGTCCTTTGATTTTGATACATTATTTAATAATTTAGACAGGTCAGTTTCAAATTGAGTATCAGTTTTCCAACGTGCATTTAGAAATTTTATCAGCGTTATATTCATTTAAACTTGTCAATACCTAAATTGAAAAAAAATATGCCTAGAAATGTATTTTAGCTATCAATGTTCACAAATATTTACTTAAATTATTAATTGTACATGCATTGTACATTCAGCAGAGATCTAGACACAAAAAGATGAACATTAGCTGTAAGTTGGGTTGCATAGTCAAGAATAATTTCCAAACATTTTAACGGTTTTGATTTATTAAATTATGTTTATAGTAACATGATAAAGAAATTAGTGAGGACAATATTAATATGAAAGAAAGAACACCAATGTAAAAATCTTGCATTTCTGATAAAAATAGATTTGCTTGAATAGTTTTCATTTGCAATTTTCTGAAAAAAGTTTCTAGTAATGTAGTTATCAATGCAAATAATAAATGTTTAAAAATTGGATGAAAGCCAAATCCATCAAATACTCTTTCCAAAAGATAACTTCCCATAGTCCATCCCAGATGACAGTGCCTTGAACATCTTTAACTTTTCTATCAGAACCATTTAGCATTACTATGCTTCTGCGCAGCTTGAACATCACTACCATTGTCAGAACCAAGCAAACAAATTTATGATGATGTTCCTGGGAATTTGAAACTAATGCAAAAGGGATTTCTCTGTAGTTCTTCATTAACATTTTATTCATTACAACAAGGGAGTTTTAAGAGTTTCCTTTTAAGCAAATTAGGTCACTGGATAAAAAAACACACAGCATGGAAACACAGTGTATTACACATGGAACAAAAGATCTGGTTAATAAATTATGATAATGGGATTAGTCGTCGTTGTCTGCTAACGTTAAAAAGCACATTTAAATATTTTGGAATTTACTTATAGAGAATAATATTTTTCAGATCTTCATATTTTTCTCCTCTATATTTTTATGATTTTTTTCCTCTGAGTCTATGTAGAGCTCTTTAGACACTTTGAATTATTTAAGATGAGAAAAAATTGTTTAAGAAGGTAGAAGTTGTATGTTTTAATCCATAATTAAGAATAACCAAGGAGATTAGAGACAGTAATGCAAGTAACTCAAGAAACAGAATCTAGGAGGCTGTTCCCTTCGAAATAACTATTTTTCTTTTTCACAATAATATTAAAATTCCATTAAAGATAGTTTTTCCATCAAAACAAGCATGTCAGTTCTCTTTATATTTCCCTCAACCCAGATGTAGTTTTACTTTTTCATCATTTTTGAAAGCACTTTGAACTGTTGAAAGTCCTAGGTGAGGACATTGACATTCTTTTTTTAATTTCCAAATGGCCTTTTATGTGTATGTTCTGCTCTCTCCAAAGTTGTTTTGTTACTGAATTTAACAAGTAGGTTAAGAGGCTTGAGAGAAAATAAAGGAAAAGAGGGTGCTGATTCACATAAAGCACTGTCTTGGGTTGAGTTCCCAGAAGTAGACTCTGAGGAAAGGATTCAGGAACATGTGATTTATTTAGGGTGTGCTCCTAGGAGAAAAAGGAAGAAAAGGAAGCAAGACAGAGCAGTCAAAGTGGCTGAGCAAGGGTGGAGTTTCCAGCCTGATGGGTTAGGAAGCTCTAGAACATCAATTTCATCTCCTAGGTAGCCTCACCTTGAGGCAAGGAGATTCCGCATTTTGCATCCCTTTGTCCCTTAGTTATTGCAAGTACACTTAGGAGAGAGGAGATGGGATTTGGTGTCTGTGCTCCCAAGAGGGGCTTTTCTTGTTCAGCCTGAGGGCAAATTTGCAGATGGGACCAGGTGAAGGCTGCCATTAAAACCAACACTCACAGACGCTGGGGAGTTGGTACTCTGGCCATCTGGTACGAGGGAGATCTGGACAGGACACCGGCAGCACCATTATAGCCACCACTGAAACGTTAGCCCAAATTATCTGGTAACATTATATTTCTTTAATGGTTCATAATTTATAAAATATTTTTCTGTTCACTGTATTATTAGATCCTGATGAGAACACTGTGAATGGCATATATTATCATATTTGATAAATTAATATGCTATAACTCAGATAAAGTCACTTGCTTCAGTTTAAATTTGAACTAGGACTCAATCATATGTCACCATTATTAATATCTATTATGTTTGGCACAATGATAATTTTCATTGATTTTAAAGATGAAAAAATCGAGGCCCTATGAATTCAAAGAACATATCTAATGTTATACAGCTAATAGATAAAACTGAGGTTCCATCCAATTATTATTGAAAGATTATGTCATTTCAATAAGTAACATTTGTAGATTATTATGTTTTATACTTATACAAAATATAAGAAATCACATATTTCAGAAAAAAGTTTTAAATATATCCCTGTATTTTAATGTGTTCTATTAGTAAGATATCTAGTATTATATAACAAATACCAGTCACACAAACATAAATATGTTTATGATGCAAAGGCAGCACAATAATGGTCACATTATCCAGTCTAGAGAAGGGAAAAAAATAATTGGGAGAACCTCTCTTGCTGAAGTGATGCTAGAGAAATAAACATTTGCCCAGCAAAATGTTTGAAGGTGAAAGAAGAGTACACAGTCCTAGAGCCTTATATTATTCCCCAAACAAGAAAATCTTCAATATATATCTTTAATGAATAAGTACTAAATTAATCAATTAGTGTACTTTTGACAAGCAAGCAATACAGCCCAAACTCAGATGGACAAATACCATGGAATATATAGGGTGAAGGAATAACGGTGAGTTAGGATGGTAATGAAGAGGAAGGCAGGGTTAGATCATGGTGGGTGTTGTGAGAGTACTAAGGAGTTTCTCTGTATTTCCAGGTAATGGGGAGATAATGAAGTACTCTAAGGGACAGAGTATCATTTTAGGGTTTTGTTTTAAATATAGGTCAATCTGGTGGCTTTCTGGGGGCTAACAGTGGAACTAGAGTCAAGGATATCAGTGAGGAGAGTGCTCCCACAACCCTGGTTTATGAGTTGCATACCTAAAGACATAGTACTCCCGCCATTTTTTCTTGTTTATTTGTTTAAATTGACATATAAAACTGTATATATTTACAGTGTATAACATAATGCTTTGAAGTATATACACATTGTGGAATAGTTAAATCCAGCTAGTTGACAAATGCATTCCCTCATACAGTTATCATTTTTTGTAGTGAGAACATTTATCTCTTAGTATTTTTAAGAATACAATATGTCATCATTAACTATAGTAACCATACTGTACAATAGATCTCTTAAACATATTTTCTTCTATCTAATTATAATTATTTATTGTTTCACCAATATCTCCTTAACTCCCTCACCTCTCTAACCACCCCAGCCTCTAATAACCACCATTTTAGTCTATATTCTATGAGATCAACTCTTTTAGATCCCACATCTGAGTAAGATTGTGTGGTATTTGTATTTCTGTGTGGTCCATCACTTGAATACCAACATGTATGGAGTGAAAGGCCACCCTTATGAGAGTGAGAGGTTAGTGATGGTTACAACTTCTGGTTACAACCAGAAGTGATGGTTGTAGACATTAAATGCCTGTGAGAAATATTCATGAAAGCATATATATCCTGGAAAAATTGAATATGCATGTAAACATAGGCTAAGTGCTGAGTAAAATCCATTTTTTTAAATACGAAAAAATGAAATACTTCTCAACATCTGTTTCTCTACACATGGGAGAGGAAACATGTAGTCCAGTCCTGCACATCACTCATATTGATTCTCAATCACAGCTGTGTCCCACTTTATCCAAACAAGGCCCCACAGACTCTTAATCCAAGTACTTGCAAAACTACTAACAATCATTTAGAGTGAAAACATAATTTGAAACTTATTTGGCATTCTTGTTCTTTGCTACATCGTTTTTATGGCAACAAAGGGAAAAATCATATGATATGATTTTTCAGGAAATATAATAATGCATATACGGAGAGATATATAGAAATATGGATAAATAGATACCGAAGCAGGAATATTGTGTGTGTAGAATATGTATATACACATATGTGCATGTGTATGTGTGTGTATGTATAAGTATTTAATCAGAAAATATCCCTTAAAAATAAATGCTATCTATACTTAGTGTACCTCAGTGCAGAATCATTTCATAATGAAAGCACAGACATTGTACAACAAATAAACCTGAGGGAAATAAGATTGGCACCAATCCAGAGTAATAATTCCATTGAGATTATGTGTTCTTTTCAATAATTTTCTACGCCTCCCCTGTTCTACCTGACCCCAACCATTTCAAACAGCCACTCATATAGTAGAAACCCACAAAATCATGCATGCATACAAAAGAGATAGCAGGGCCACAGGCTCCGTCAATTATGCTCTTCCTGTCTCTTAAATAAATCGACCTCACTTTCAGGTGAACTGACTTTTATGAAGAAAATCCCTTGAACTCAGCCTATTCTTGACAACTAGAGCAAATAAAATTTAGACTATTACTAAGATAACAAAAGCTAACACTGCTTTCTTTAATCTCAATTTTCTACTCTTATGTAAATGTGCTTTTCATCTTAATTGTCTGAATTGACACAGCCAAAGACAAAGAACCAGCCTCCCAGGCCAGGCTCCTATCAGCTTTATTAGAAAATGAACTTTATTGTCCATCACAAAAAAAAAATTTGTTCAAAGAACAAAAGTCCCCAACACAGTAAGATAAAGTCACATCGGAAAAAAGGTTATATAGTCTTATCGTAAACAGATTATGCCACATGAGAAATAGAATTGTAGAAACACATTATTTGAAGTTGATCATCACAGACTAAGCACATCCACTTTTCATATAGTGCTTTCTCTCCTGTCTTATACTTTAAATTTAATTTTAGTCTGGTTATTTCCATAATCTTTGTATTTGTTGTTAAAAAATGTCCTGTATAAAGTTTAAATAGCCACATTCTCAAATAAATTATAGTCATATAGATTCTATGGAATAGATACTTAAAAAATACTTTCCATCGATAATATACAAACCAATCTCAAAGTTATAATAAAATGAGATATTGTATAAGCATTCATTTTTATATAAATAACCATAGATGTTACTAGGAAGTAAAATAATCCTCAAGTTCTTGGCTTCATCTGAATTTTTAACCTTTAAAATATGTGTATGAATGTCTTTCAATTCAAAAATTGAAAGCCGACAACACCAGTTATTAGATATTTTAGTATACATTATGTGGCTATTTAGGAATAGAACTTTCCTTTTTACATCATTTTTGTTTAAACTTTAACAAATTTCTACCAACTCATACCAGCTCAAGTAAAGGGGGGGTTTATTTTCTTTAATAAATGAAAATCTATGGATATACTGAATCTGGGGACTCACTGAGATCTCCAGGTATCATGGATTCTCTTTCTCTCTTCCTCTACTTCTATTTCTGCTTCTACTTCTGCTTCTGTGCTATCTCTTTTCCTCAATCCCCAGAACTTGGTTCTGCTTTACTCCATATGTGCTTAACTTTGAGAGAGGCTTATCCATGTGGCAGTCCACTGAAGATCTAATAGAAAATTAAAAGCTTCTTTCCCCAAAAAAATACCCAGCCTTAGCCTTGATTTGTGTCCTGTGCCCATACCTGAACAATCACTCTAGTGAAATGATATGCTTGATGAATTAGCCATGCCTAAGGTACCAACTCTTGAAACCAAGCATAGAATCATCTCCATCCAACTTTCGTGGACAGGAACAGAGGAATTAGAGGTTTTCCTTGACATACCTGAGCATTATAATGAAATCAGGATACTGAGTAGGAAAGCAAATAACAGGTTCCCACAAGAGTCAAAAATGCTGGAATACAGTGGAAAAGCTTTCTGTTCACTATTTAAAAGGCTTCAAAGGTACATGTGTTAGTCTGTTTTGCATTGCTATAAAGAAATACCTGAGGCAGTGTAATTTATAAAGAAAAGAGGGGATTTTTTTAGCTCACAGTTCTCTGGGCTGTACAAGAAGGATTGTGCCAGCATCTGCTTCTGATGAGGGCTTCAGGAAGCTTCCAATCAAGGCAAAAGGCAAAGGGAGAGCAGGTGTGTCTCATGGTGAGAGAAGGAGCAAGAGAGAGAGTGAGAGAGAGAGAGAGGAAATGGTGCCAGGTTTCTTTAAACAACCAACTCTCAGGTGAACTAATAAAGTGAGAACTCACTCATTATCACTGGGAGGGCACAAAGCCATTCATTCATGAGGGATTGGACCCCATAATATAAACAGCTTCCATCAGGCCCCACATCCAATACTGGGTATTAAATTTCAATCTGAGATTTGGAGGGGCCAAGCATCCCAACCATATCAGCATGATATCAGGAAGTGTAAAAAATTTATGGAAAACAAAAATCGGTAAGCAAACCATGATTAAGAACTGAGTATGCATTCGGCCACTGACAAAGTGACTTAACCACCCAAAGATACTAGCAAAAGGTAGATTAGGTAAAATCATAGAGGGCCATGAATGCCAGGCTAAAGATTTGGGACAGTGTAAAGCCATTTAAAATGTAAAAAGGGAGAGACTTGACCTGTGTTTTCCCTTGGGGAAATTAATCTTCAGTAGTAGCCTGAACAGGTTATAGCATGGAAATTCTGGAGACAAAGATTCAATTAAAGGAAATTAGGCTAAACTAAGTGGAGATCTGAGGTTGTGTTTGTAATGGATTGTGAGAAATGCGACAAAGGTAAACATTTCTATTAACAGAATAATTATGACAATGGAAAAATTATAAAAATAATTGGTTCAAGAGCGATCAAAGATTAAAACTAGGAAAATAGTGGAAACAGTAATCTAAACTAGGAAAAATATGAGGAGAACTGATTCGAAGATGTAAAATGATTGATATTATATTTATATAATCAAGTGTAAATTCCCAGCAGATAAAATTTCTAGGACCAGATTTTGGCATCTGGTTTATGATCGGACTTTCAATTTCACTGAACCATCAAATCTCAAGGTTACAAGACTCATGAAATCATCTTGTCTTTTGATGGAATTACCTATAATAAAACTTGAACCAATGTAGATGAGAGCCTCAATAGGGTAGAAAATATTCAGAAATAATTGTTAAAAGTGTCAGACACTGCACTAGTCAATACATGTGAAATAATACATTTTATAATATCAACATGGCCATGAGGTAATTACTATTTTATTGCCATTTTAAAGATTAGGAAACTGAGGCACAAAGTAGTAAACCTAATTGCCCAAGTTCACATAGTTGAGAAGTGCCAGGATCCAGATTGAAGCCCAGAAAGGCTGGCTTTAGAGCACTTTCTGAAACAATACCAAGACACGTAACTGAGAAATGATTACATTTACAATCTGGAACACTAAGGCAGTCAAAGAAATGAGGAGTGGTGAGAGAGAGAGGGAATACAGAAGAGTGCCCCTTTATAGAAGTTAGGACTTTCAAGAAGGCATTGTTGATCACATAAAACAGAGAGGCGAAACAGTGGAGCATTGTCTGAATCAATGATATTGGTCAGCATCCTACCACGTGCATGATAAGATGTAGATGATTTTTCTTTCAAAATTAGTTCAGACAAACCAATGAACTAAGATTTCATAGTTATCTAGCCCTAAACTGTTAACTGTTAATATTATCTTTAAAGAAATATTCTGGGCACTAAGACCATCAATATTGACCTATGTTGTTGAGACATATGTATACAAGTACATATTTCTGGTAATTAAATATATCAAAATGAGAAAAATATTCAGCAATGTCCAAGTGCCTCTGTATTTACTCATTCAATAGGCCTTCCGATTATGTTTTACATAATAATTATCAATAATAATGGATTTGAACAGCAAGGGAAAATAAATATTCTACTCAAGTTCAATAGAGAAAATAATTATGTACATGTAAGAATATGGAGCATTTTGGCCCTCAAAGTTACTTCCATGGTATTTATTTTTTTTGGTAAACCTAGGAAAATATAATCTATAAAACATATAGATACTAGTAACCGCAATGTTAAAATTTTTAATATATGAATTTAATTTGATCAAGACAGAATACTAAAGCCATAATCTGCTTTCAAGGTTGAGCTACAGTCTCTGTGTGTATTGAAATAATATGAATTTTAATTTATTATATATTGCTCATATTTATTATATATGAGCAATTATGTTGCTCAATAAAAGTTTGGTGTTATTTTTCAAAATGCACATTTAGATGAAAATAAAAGATTTAAATGCCATTATTAAGACATGGTGCTTTCTTCTCCTCCTCTGAAATCTCCTAAAAACAGCAAAAAGAATTATATAACACAAAACAGCCAATTTTACAAATATATTCCATATATGATATCAACATGGTCAATAAAGTATCTAAGATTAAATAGAAAATATCTAAGACTTCTATGGCAAAACTATGAATCTTATCAAACCAACAAAAACTGAAGCTCTGACTGTAAATAAGAAAAATAAAAATTATGAAGATGGGAATTCTTAACAAAGTAATCTATTAAGGCAATGTCCTTCCAATCTAAATCTAGGAGATTTTCAGATAAATTGAAAATATGAATCTTAAAATTATATCTGAACAAAAAATTTAAAAAATTAAAACATCAATTAAAAGCATAAATATGTACATTTCAAGAAAATTAAATATGTAAAGTATTTAAGATACAATAATTATGTAATAATAGTTTACATTGGTAAAATAAGAAGTGTGGAGCATAGATATTAATATATGGATAAATGGGAACTTGTTATATGATAAAGTTGTTATTTCAAACCAGTTGTGAAAGAACGGACAATGAATGAAGTTGGATTAATGTGTAACGTTGGGTGAGGGATGCCTTTTTAAGCCTCATCAATCCCTCAAAAGACAAAAAAAATTTGATGTATATGAGGTTATCGACATAGAAACTCTGATACATAGATAAATAAGTAGGAAAGAACAAATGAACCAATAGAAGGAAAAAATCAGTAGAAGCAACACTATGCTATAGGCCTTGTTGTGTTTCTCCCACTAAGCATGCTCTAGCCAGGAAAACTATACTTCCTAAACTCAATTATAGAGCTCCTTTCCGTCAGATATTCCCATGAATTCCTTTTTTTATTTCAACCCATTCTGTGTTCTAAGTTCACATCCATAGAGAGGTTGTCCCTAATCATTCTATCTTTTAGAAAAAATATCATCCTAGTCTTGTCTGACCGAACTTTCTTTCTCTGATCAGAACTTTACTCTGTTGATATATACTCTGTTGATATATAATATTTTATTTTTAATTGCCCTCCATGTTAGAATGTGGGATTCACTAAGGCATGAATCTTATGTGTTCTCCACTGTATCCCAGAATCCTCAAATTCCTGGCACATAGTAGGCACCTTGAGTATTTGTTGAATGAATAAATAAAAGAGAAATGACTAAATAAATGACATATGAGAATGTCTGACAAAATGACATGCATATTGTGCACTTAAAGAAATAATTATTCCCTTCTCTTTCATTTCCATTATTTGTTCTTCAGAAAGTTTTGATTTAGTAGGTAAATATGACAAATGCACAAGTAACCAACAATTATGTTCTGTCGTTATATCACTGTATATTTATTTCAGCACTGTAATTTTTAATATTGCAATAACAAATATTATAAAGCCTGTACTATTGGAAAGAAAAAGTATGCAGTGCTCCTACTTTGTATTCCTTATTATAAGAAAAAGAAATAAAATTAGTTTGAGAACAAAGGCCAGAAAAAATGAACTTCTAACTTTCTAATTAACATAAGCCATTTTTAATTTTTTCCTTTTTTTTTGCTAAATTTATGGTGTGTCTCAATGGGTACAAATACGGAAACCTCAAGAATGAGAAATTGATTCTATCCTTCAATTTTTTCTACATGCCATTTGTGGGTACCATACTAACCTCACATGTTCTAGACAAGAAACTTAAAATGAGAGCTATTTACAAATGAATCTGTATTTCTCTTACCAATAACAAACATCATGCTGTGAGTATCTGGTGATAAGCAAAATCAACAAATGTACACTGATCATCAAAGAAATCGGTGCTGTGGAAAAGAAAATGACGTATTGTGCATTGATCCTTTAGCAAACTTTTAACTAAAAAGAAAAGAGAAAACTAATTACTTCAGTAGGTGACTGAAAATAAGATTAAAACAAGCTAATTATATGTTTTTGAATAATGACTTACTTTGATGAAAGTAAGTCAAGGAAAAGAGTACTGTGATTCAGGCAAAGAAATATTCAATTTTATTAATTACAACATATTCCTGATCCATTTAACTATCTTTAACCTATTTTAAAGAAGCTTAAAGAGAAACAGCAAATATTATGAAACAGAATGATGACCCTTTTCCCCACAGTATGCAAGAAAAACTGAAATTTCAAAGACGTTTGTATTAATGAGTCTGAGTTTAAAAATGTACTGGGTAAAATGGTAACAAATAAAATGTTTCATTACTTTCTTTTTTCCTAATAGCAATAGATCAAAAGAAAAGTAGTCAATGAATGTGGAAAGTGATTCCTATCCAGAAACTACCAGGAAAGTATGGGATTCTAACAAAAGGAAAAAAGTGTCTACAAAGGATCATATAAGAAATACCTAAAAAGGAATAAATACAATAATGTGTCCATCAACAGATAAATGGGTACAGAAAATGTGGTATATATGCACAATAGAATATTATCCAGTCATTAAAAAAATGAAATCATGTCATTTGCAAAAACACAGATGGAACTGGAAGACATTATGTTAAGTGAAATGAGCCAGGTACTGAAAGATAAATATCACATATTCTTACTTACATGTGGGAGCTAAATAAATTGATATCATGTAGATAGAGAGTAGAATGATGGTTACAAGAGGCTAGGAAGGGAAATGGGAAGTGGGAGGGGTTGAAGAATGGCTGGTTAATAGATATAAAAATACATTTAGATAGAAGAAATAAGATCTAATATTCAGTAGCACAATAGGGCAACTATAGTTAATGATAATTTATGGTATATATACATATACATTTTTGAGACAGAGTCTCACTCTGTTGCCCAGGCTAGAGTGCCGTGGCATCAGCCTAGCTCAGAGCAACCTCAAACTCCTGGGCTCAAGCAATCCTTCTGCCTCAGCCTCCCAAGTAGCTGGGACTACAGGTATGCGCCACCATGCCCGGCTAATTTTGTCCATGTATTTTTAGTTAACCAATTAATTTCTTTCTATTTTTTTTTAGTAGAGACGGGGTCTTGCTCTTGCTCAGGCTGGTTTCAAACTCCTAAACTTGAGCGATCCGCCTGCCTCGGCCTCCCAGAGTGCTAGGATTATAGGCGTCAGCCACCACATCCAGCCAATTTATGGTATATTTCAAAATAACAAGAGGAGTGGAATTGAAAGTTTCCTAACACAAAGAAATGATAAACATTTAAGGTGATAGATTCCCCAATTACTCTGATTTGATCGTTACACATTGTATGCTTGTATCAAAGTATCACATGTACCTCATAAATATATGTATTCCTATTATGTATCCATAAAAATTAAAAATGAAAAAAAAAACCAATTTCTAAAAAAATAAAAAGTTTTCTAACTTAAGCATTATGATTTATATATCCAAATGTCTTCAGATACTTTAAGGTTCCTAGAATGATATACTGACATGAAATTTTCAGTAAGACCTGAAATTACTGCCACCTGAGTAATTTTATTTTTCTGTTATCTCTTTGCAACCAAGCTTCACCAGCTTTAATTTGCTGGCAAATCTCTTAATTTTTAGTAGTTTGTATGGTATATTTAGATTCTTAATACTACTATGAAATTATGTAATCTAAATTAAAAGTTACTGGCTAAAATAGAAATTATATTTATAAAATTAATGTATTATCTATTGGCCTAAGCTATGAAAATAAAGTCCATAGAATGGCATAAGTTTACAACTCAACAAGACAAGTTGAGCTTTATTCTTGCACACTATAATTTTAAGGAATTAAATGATCTAAGCTCTCATATATTGCATGAATTTAAGGAACATCTCTGGGGGAAGGTAATATACTTATCCAAATAGTGAATTCTGTCTTATGAGAATAATCTGACAGTTCAGCTTCCATAAGGAAAAATAAATCTCTTATGAAAAAAAAAAGAGAGAAGAGTTTGTGACTGATGAGTAGAACCTGGGACACTATAATCACTCCTCCCAAACAAGAGGTGAAATGGAAGTAGCCCTCAATTTTGTATAGGAAATGCTCTTTTGCTCATAAAATTCAATAAGCACTTATGGAATACCCTACTATAGTAGTGCTCAAGACACCAAGATAAAGTGCAACAGTTCATACATTCTGGGAGTTTATATTCCAGTTGTGATGACAAGAGATTGAGAGAAAATTAAAATGTTGGGTGGAGAGTGGATGTTACAACAGAGTTATCCGCGGGTTACTATAAGAGCCAGTAGCCATGGCATACAGTCTATACAATCTACCAGGGAGTCACTACAGATGATAGAAATCACAACAGATAGTTTAACTATCCTCTGCCTATTGACCATGTGCTATTGATTTTTGTATGTTAAGATACAGGAACTGGGTCATATGATCCATTTTTGGAGCAGAGAGTTGGAGTTAGAAAAAATACATATATATTTCTAATTAACTCAGATTTTTAGCTGGTCTGTCATTCCTTTACTATTCATTGATTCATTGCCTTCTTTTCTTTCTTTTTTTTTTATTTGACTGGGTTGAAGTTCAACTTGGAGTCTGTTTTTAATAATTGCACAGCAACTTATAGAATACATTTCTGTGTAATATGGTTCATCTTTTCTTCATTTACCCTTTGTACTAATTTAAAAAATAGATATTCAGCTAGGCATGGTGGCTCACACCTGTAATCCTAGCACTCAGAGAGGCCAAGGCGGATAGTTCATTTGAGCTGAGGAGTTTGAGACGAGGCTGAGCAAGAGCGAGATTCTGTCTCTACTAAAAAATACAAAGAAATTAGCTGGATAACTAATATATATATATATATATATACACACACACATACATATATATATATATATATATATATATATAATTATCTGGGCATTGTGGCGCATACCTGTAGTCCCAGCTACTTGGGAGGCTGAGGCAGGAGGATCACCTGAGCCCAGGAGTTTGAGGTTGCTGTGAGCTAGGCTGACGCCACGGCACTGTAGCCCAGGCAACAGAGTGAGACTCTGTCTCAAAAAAAAAAAAAAAAAAAAAAACAGATATTCAACTAGAATATGTGTGTAATATTTTAAGTACATTTGGAATAAGACAGGAAATAAATAGTACATAAAAAGTCACTTTTATTTTAAAATGATCATATTCTAAGCACCTAACCAGATTATTTCACAGCGAGACATGGAATTTACAGCTGTGGTAGAACGTCTGAATAGAAACAGTCTGAGACTTTAGAAACAAAGTCTGAAAGAATATTAGCAACATAGACAAAGGCAAAAAAAAGATAGAGATGAAATACAATGAAACAATGAGCATTTTTTAGAGAGAACCTAAAATACTTCAAAATGCCGTTTTTATTCCAGTAGCTTTGGAACACTGCCTCTTGACTGCAATCTTATGTAAAATTTGTTTATTATTGATTATACTATTTTATAAACGTCATTTGTTTGGTTTAGATCAAGATCTTTCAAGATATTTTGTAATTTTAATGTTCAAATACTTGAAAAAGCATGTCAGAATATTATAAATTTAAATAATTAAACTCCCACCAAGCAGAACTTGTTAAAAATGTGGATTTCTCCCTCTCTTACTCTCCCCTTCTGACTGCTATTCAGTAGGTCTCAGATGGGCATTGTCACGGCCTGTCAGCATACACTTGAGTGATTCTGCAGCAGGTGGCCCGCAGTGCACACCTTGAGAAATGGAGCTGTGAAGAGAACCTCAACAACCCTGTGATAAGGCTTTTATTTTCCACATTTGTAGATCTGGCAGTGGGTTAAGAGAGGTAAGAGCTTATACCAACTAAGCATCGGAACCCAAAGTTCTAAACATGATGATCACAATCCACAGGAGCAAAATATCTTACAAGATGCCTTGGATTTGATATTTTGATCTTATATTTTTATAGAGAGTCTGTTGAGATTTAGTACTTGTTCATATCTTTCAAAATGATTTACAAACTTTTTTTTTTTTGGAACAAATTTTTTTTGTATAGTAGTCTTTTTGTGTCACTTGCTTTTATGTTTGTTTTATTTTCTCCCTTTCTGATTGATGGCATCTTGCTTGTTTCTTCAGCATGGGCCAGCAAATCTGCACATAATGAAAATATATATTTGATCATCGCCGAAATATTAACAACACTAGATTGTCAGTGTTTTAAAAACTTATTGCTGCAATACAACACAGGTGACTTTCTTCATTTGCTTTCATTCCTCAGCTTCTGTAATAACAATCAGTTTTTCTGCAGGTGAAAATGCCTTTTAGTTTGCATAATTCTATACTGCAATATTGTACCATATTGAAATATGATGAAACTTTTGTTTAAGATGAATAGGTGATAAAATGTTTTACAAAGTTTATTTTTTTCCAATGCTGCCATAATGCTTTGTTACAAAAGCAAATAATGGAAAACATCGTCACTAACACTCAAGAAAACACCATAAGGTTAACATGTTTGCTTTTACTGTGATGTACTGTGTATGATTTGGCATTATAACAGTAAAAAGCAAATGAAAACTAAAATAATGAAGGGTTTTTCTCAACTCTCACTGAGAACACAAAAGAAAACAAAACAGAAACTTGAATAGCACCTTTACTAAAATTGCTTGCTTTGTTCTCAAATTAATTTCCCAGAGTTAGCATGGAAAATGACCAAAAATCTATGGTGAGGATACAGATTTTCATAATGCTCCATAGGAATATCCCTCTAATGCATTTTTGGTGAAAAAATAAAAAGATTTGGAAGTAGATATTCTCATTTTCAGACCCACATTGTAGAGTTTTTTTTTTTTGTAGTATATTTATTAATTCTCTGAAATCTAAGCTTTTGTCTACAAGGTGAAATGGGACAAAAGAGTCAAATAAGAATTCGGCAATAAATATTGCTGGTGCAATAGAGATAATTAAAGTAAACAAACTTTTAAAAATAAATGACTGACTGACTAGACAGTGACTGCTGGGAGTTGGTGAATAAATACCTCAGTGCCACAGTTTGCCTGTAGCCTCTGGAATAGCTCTGAGGCTTGTTTTGCAAGTCGCCGGTGTTCCTGTGGGATTAAACTCCAGTAGCCTTCAGTATGAACTTGCTTCACAGCACACAGTTTATTTGTTCTCACATCTTCTGTCTCCCACTTTTCCACTCCCCTACCAGTTTTTCCTAAACTTCACCTCACGATCTGTTTCTAGAAAACCCTAACCAAGACAAAGGATGAGAATACAAGTTGAAAAGATGAAGAAAGCACGAAAGATACATGTCTGTGCAAAGGTATAGAGCTCAGAAAAGAACACGATTTAAGAAAATTCAAGTAATTCAGTGTCACTTGAGATGAAGAGGTGGCTTGTGTTGCCATATGAAGCTAGGGAACATAGGAAGACTAAATCATGATTTGCTTCATATTTCATATCCTTTTGAGGATACATTTCTTTTACTCGAGTAGTCTCTAACCCCTTAAGCTAATCTATAAATATGTAAAGCAATGTGGTGGGAGTAGGGGAGAGACGGGTTCCCTTCTGAAGACTCCTCCCTTCCTCTAACAAGTCCCATGTCCAGGCTGCTGGCAGAGGAAGCTTCCTTTGCTGGAACCTTGGCCATGGCACATGTAGAAGATCTTTGCCTGGTCTGTGCTATAAAAAAATGAAAGTTACAGGACTGCATCTGTTCTGCTACTTCTCTGCTCCTAAGTTTCTTTCTCTAGTAAATGCTCTTATATTTGTGACTCTAGAGTTGTGTACCTGTGACCTGCTAGCATGGCACTATTTCAGAATTTAATTATAGTAGATAAAATGGTCACATCATCAGCTTTGCATATAAGTTGCAGCTGCTGTACATTCTTATATTCCAATAGACAGACTCCCATAAAATACCTCAAGAACCTTTCTCCATCTTTCTACAACCGCACAAACACATAACCAAATCTCAAAAATTCTTTGTCTTTCTGAGAAATGAGAAAAGTTTTTAAATTTACATTTTTATTTTTTTGAGACAGAGTCTCACTCTGTTGCCCAGACTAGAGTGCCATGGCATCAGCCTAGCTCACAGCAACCTCAAACTCCTGGGCTCAGGCGAGCCTCCTGCTTCAACCTCCCGAGTAGCTGGGACTACAGGCATGTGCCACCATGCCCGGCTAATTCTTTCTGTATATTTTTGGTTGGGCAATTAATTTGTTTCTATTTTTAATAGAGACAGGATCTTGCTCTTGCTAAGGCTGGTTTCGAGCTCCTGACCTTGAGCAATCCTCCCACCTCCGCCTCCCAGAGTGCTAGGATTACAGGCGTGAGCCACCACGCCCGGCCCCTAAATTTACATTTTTAACTAAAAAATAAGAAAAGAAGTCGATCAAACTCTTTTCCATTTTCGACTTCCTGCATATATATTACC
>CAUYRT010058858.1:0-20097 GCA_963574885.1 Lepilemur ruficaudatus
AGTCCCAGCTACTCGGGAGGCTGAGGCAGAAGGATCGCTTCAGCCCAGGAGTTTGAGGTTGCTGTGAGCTAGGCTGATGCCACGGCACTCTACAGCCCGGGCAACAGAGTGAGACTCTGTCTCAAAAAAAAAAAAAAAAAATAGTGACAATAGCAAGTGCTGATGGGGCTGAAGAACAACTAAAACTCTCACACATTGCTGATGGAATGCAAAACAGGACAGCCACTGTGGAAAATAGTTTGGCAGTTTCTTATAAAGTTAAATATCACCTTATCATATGACCTAACAATATTAACAACTCCTAAGTTAGAGAAATGAAAACCTACATTTATACAAACACCTCATACATGATTCTAACAGTTTCAGTTTATAATCACCAAATCTGGAAACAACTCAAATGTCTTTCAACAAATGAGTGGATAAACAAATGGTGTTACATCCATATAGTAGAATACTACTCAGCAACAATGAGGAATAAAATATCGGTACATGAACAAGTTGGGTGAATTCCAAAGGCATTTGGGAGTACAGGAAGCTATTTTCAAAAGGTTGCATACTATATAATTCCATTTATATGATTGTTGAAAGGCAAAACTATAGTGACAGACAGTAGATTAGTGATTGACAGGGCTGAGAAGTGAGAGGACCATGTGTCTACAAGAAAGGAGCACGCAGGAGTCGGGACTGATGCAACAGTTCTGTGTCTTGATTGTGGTGGTGGTGACACAAATTTACACATGTGTTAAATTCATGGAACTGTGTATCAAAAAAAGGTCAGTTTTATTGTATTTTAATATATGTTTTAAAAACTTTAACAGAAAGTCCAGAAAGAAAAAAGTAAGAACCGCTTCCAAGATTTTCCACAAAATCTCTTCAACAAACTCAATCCACTCAAGTTGTTATTGCCTCATTGATCCATTGTTAAAAAATAGCTGTCCAATTGCGGATCACCAGAATTTTTTCAAGAGCCTCCAACTTGAAAAACAGTGATAAAAATAACAAGCAGCAGAAAAGAAACCCAGTAGAGACAAAGCTAGACTGGAAGAATGGGCCCCACGTGTACTCGCCATCAAATTGGTACTGACTGATTAACACTATGGTGCTCAAATGGTGGTGGTGTTCACTAGGGATTTGGGGGCTGGGGGGTAGACCCACATCTGAGGGATGTGGTGAGCACTGTGGAGGGGAGGGGAATGCTCGAAATGTAGTTGGGGAAGGATATTAGGGGTCTCAATAGGGGGAAAGGAAATCCTCTAAAATTGATTTACGTGAATAGCTGTACAACTTGGTAAATTTACTAATAATCATTTAATTGTACGCTTAAAATGGAGTAAAGGCATGATATGTAAATTTAAAAAAAAGAAATTAAAAGAACAGTTAAACACTATCACTAATAACCTCAGAGGAATAAGCACATTATATCCATGAAACAAATGGAAGCCTAAAAAGGGATTTTCAGAAAAGAAATAAGAACAAAAATAGGAGAGTAGAAATAATAAAATATTCCAGGAAGTAGAACAAAAAAACAAAGAAACAGAAAATCAGAGAGAAAATTAAGATCAGAATAGAAATTTAGGAGGTCCAATATCCAAATAATAGTTTTAAGAAAAAGAAGAAAATACAGGGGAAAGAATTATCAAAGAAATTTAAGAAATTTAAGAATATTAAGAATATTTAAGAAATAAGAATATTTAAGAAAACCTCCCAGAAGGGAAGAATATTTTTCAGACGAAGTTCTGCCCAATACCTAACACAGTGGTTAGAAAAAGAGCCACACCAATGTACATCATATTGAAATTGCAAAACACCAATGAAAAGAACAAGACCCCAAAAGCTTCCAAAGAGGAAAAAATAAAAGGTTACCTATAAAAGACCTAGAATCAGAGTATCTTAAAACTACTCAACCTCAAGATTACAAGAAGCTAGATGACAATGCAATATTGCTTTCAATATTTTAAAGCAAAATTAACTCTAACCTGGTATCCTATAACTTACAACCTACCAATAAGGAGGCCTCCATATGTACCTCAAAACCTTTACCTTCCATAGTTTTCCTTTTTTCCAGAAAGTTACTTTAAGTTATGAGCTAACAAAATGAGGAATTAAGCCAGAAAGGAGGAATATGTGGAAATCAGGAACAAGAGTTCCAATAATAGACAGACACGAAGGCAATCAGAATTTTGGTCAAGACAGATTCCAAGATGTTGCTTTGAAATCACTCTCATACATTGCTGGCGCAGATATAATCACTCTGGACTGTTGTTTGGCTTCATGCACGAAAACTACTCTATTACCCAGCAATTTTACAGCTTGGCATATATTCAACAGAAATGCATGCACATAAAGACCAAGAGACACATAGATGAACATTCATAACATCATTTTTGTAATAACCAAAAACTTGAAACAATCAATTATCTATCAATAGCAACATAACTTAAAAAAATTATAGTATGGACATAAAATGAAACATTCCACAATGGTTGGAAGAATAAACTATTGTAACACACAAAAACACGGATGTATTTCATAGACATAATGTTGTGCCAAAGAAGCCAGGTACAACAGAGTTATTAATACATGCTCTATGATTCCACTCATATAAAGTTCAAAAGCAAAAGAAATTACGCTCTGCCAATGGAAGTCTGAATACTACTTCCCCTTTGGCTAGGGAGTGATTAGTGGGGTTGAATGGAGAGGCACTAAAGGGCTTTAGAGAAATTGATAATGTTCTATTTCTTGATATGGGTGCTATGTACATAGTTTGTTTTCTTTATAAAAATCCATTGAGCGCTTCCTTTCTGACTTGTGCACTTTTCTCCATAAATGTTATATTTCCATGAAATATTTACTTTAAAAAGTGAAACAAATACTAGAGAAAAGTAACATAGAAGATGAGAAGGTAAAGAAAGAAACTAAAGAAGTTTAGTGTTCTTAAATTGCTCAGGTAAAGTTTAACAGTGGACTGATGTAATTTAAACTTTGTTAAGACAGGCAGGCACGTTAAAAATTTAAGGCCAACAATAAAAATAATCATAACAGAATGAATAACTTCCAAATGAGTAAATATAAAAAGACATTATGCAAGGCAAGACAAAACAAGTTAGAAAAGTAGAGGAGAAAAAAAATCGGATTGCAAACTGAAAGCACAAAATAAGATGGTAGAAATAAATGCAAATGTATGAGAGACATCGGCATGTGGATGATAATTGAAACCACTAGAGAAAATGAGATTTCTCCCAGGGAGAGCAAGTATATTGAGAAGAAAGGGGGCTCTACAGCAGAATTTAGAGAAACAAAAAGATGAAAGGTCTAAATGAGGAAGACAAACCCACAAGTGAGAATGGGAAATAACCCCTAGAGAAACTGGAGGAAAAATGAAGCAACTCCATCAGCATCTGTCTGAATAAGATATTTTTTAAAGTAGCATCATCTGCTCAAATTAATTACAATAATGACAAAGAGACAGCCATGTTGCATACTTCAAAAAGTAGGGTGACGATAATTTAAATCCAAATCAGGACATTTTGAATGAGAAGGGGATGCTAAGTGCATAGAATGCTGGAACAAGAGGTAGAAACAAACCACTCAAACAAAGCAGGATATATAGGATGCTGGAGTGCACCTCTTTTCCTTATATATTAAAGCCATCCTCACTGAAGATTTTTCTATCCATCCAGACATACAGGTCATTTTGGGTGTCAGAGTACCAACATACATACAAGCATGCTTAAAGGAAAACAAAACCTTCTAATGATAAAAAGTTCTTCCAGAAACTAATGTTTGTTTTAAGATATGACTCAACATAATTGTATGCTACCAATTATAAGTGGGTGGAAGGTCTACAAATGAATAGGCTGAATTCTCTGAAAATCTTAATTCCTAAAGGAATGGCAGGCACAAAAGATAGAGGTTAAAATCACAGTTCCACAACCACGGAGAGGCCAGGCATCTTCTTTTGTTTTCTCTTTTAATAACACACATGGCAACAAAGCGGTTCCCAGATAAATCTGAAAAATATTGTGCTAATTAAAGGTAATGGGCATTTTTCTTGTTTGTTTTAATCCTAGAATTTCTCAGAGCCGTTAATATGCTTTAATGTTTTTTTTTTCCTTTTTTGATGAATTTGTTTCTGTATATTTGAGGTTTACAACATGTTATGGGATACATATAGTTAGTAAAATGGTTCCTATAATGAAGCAAATTAACATTATCATCCCACACAGTTACTTTTTTGTGTGACAAGAGTAGCTGAAATCTATTTATTTAAATAGATTTAAATAGTTAAATCTGTTTATTTAACAAAAATTTATTTAACAAAATCCCTAATACAATATACAATCTAATGCTCATGTTGTGTCCTACGTCTCTAGACTTGTTTGAGATTTCGGGGAATAGAGGGTGCGGTGAACAGCATAGCATGCATGTAATTAACCAAAGAATCTCCTTTTCCCAAACAGACTCTGGGGGCTATCCTTTCATGGAAAACACTTCAGGGACTATTAGTTTAGGCATTAGAAAATGTTCATCACCAAAGACATTTTCCATGTGCAATCGGAAGAGTATTTGACCAGGAATAGGAGGGTATCAGGGTGGTCCTAGCCCCACAATAGTAGGCATGAATCTTGAACTATCATTTGACTTCCCAAAGCATCCATTTCTTCAACTGTAAATTCGGGAATTTTAACCAGATCATCTCCTAGGTAATACTTAGCTTTTAAATTGTATGGTTTTATGATGTGGATGACTAACCAACATCCAGACATCTCCTAGAACAAAACTATTTAATATAACCCACCAGGGACCCTTGTCCTGCACTTACTTGTTAAGAGACCAAAAGGCCCTGAGCTGCATTGCATTCCTAATGAATCACACCCCAGGGGTAGGATTATTTTTGATTATCTCATGATAAGCACCCTTTTGTCATAATTTGTATCTTAATTTATGTCACTCTCCCATTAATTATGATGCCTATTTAACATCAATTAAGATGCTGCAACATTAATTTACCAGGACAGTTAGTTACTCAGTTTGATGGGAGTTTTGTTTTTAGCATCTACTGTAAGGTTATTTCTGAGAAAGTTAAGGACCTTTCATGTACCAGCATCACAGAACCTAAATCTGGGTGCCATCCTCTCTTAAAAAATATGCAATCTGAAAAGAAGAATCATCTCTCAAGGTAGTAATCCTTTTATAGAAATGGAAAAAGTATCAGATATTTACCTCCTGAAAAGGATGGTTCAAAATAGATTTAAATAAGAAAAGGAATTAAACATAGGAAAATGTAGCTCATTAAGAAAGTGACTTCTTAAATCTTACTATTTTTATCTATGGCTATGAAATAATCTCCAATGGAAGTACAAAAGTCAAAAATTATCATTTACATTTCAATTGAACAGGCAGCTCACAGTGGCTCACACCTATAGTTCTAGCACTTTGGGAGGCCAAGGAGAGAGTATCACTTGAGGCTAGGAGTTCAAGAGTAGCCTGAGCAACATAGCAAGACCTCCTCTCTACAAAAAATAGAAAAGTTAGCTGAGCATGGTAACTCACACTTCTAGTCCCCAGATATTTGGGAGGCTGAGGCAGACAGACTGCTTGAGCCCCAGGAGTTTGAGGCTGCAGTGAGCTATGATGATGCCACTGTAATCTGGCCTGGGCAACAGAGTGAGACCCTGTCTCAAAAAAAAAAAAAAAATTCAACTGGACAAAGAATTCAGGAAAAAACTGAAGAAAATGTCCTTTCCTTTGTTCCCAGGAATACCATAAGTCTCTTCAATCTATGATTTTGTGACAACAGGATTATTAATATGCACATTGCTCTTTTAAGACCAATAATATGGGGACCCACTGTAGGTCTGAAGTCTAAGAAAACAATGGCAGCCATGAAGCTCCCTTAAGGAGAACTAGTACTTCTCACCTGGGCAGTAAGCAGAATTTACTTCACCTACATTCTGGTACCCTGACCCTGCAATGGTGGAGAATCCATCTATAGCCTGATTTTTTCATGCAGAAATCCACACTTAGGCAAGTATTAGGGAATCACATGCAAAATCTTAATATACTTTAACAAACTACACATATTTATATTACCTTATTTGACTGCTTTGGGGGGTCTCCTAAACGGAGTAAGAACAATGACAAAATGTTGATGTGGAAAATTGGCAAACTGTAGAGCAGAAAGACAATAAGGAATCATGCTATTCCATAATACTTGCGTGGTTAGAGAAAAAATCAGCTAAATTATTAGGTTTATTATTGAATTTGTGTGGATAATAATTCAAAATTGTAACCAAATAAGAATTCTGCAAGCTACTCATGACTGTTATGATTTATACGGACTCATAACAATGAAACCCTGTGTATATTTGAATTTTATTATCAATATCACCACTGTTACAAATAAAAATCTCTTCTAACTTTTACCAATTAAATACAATACTCACTAAAGAATGCAGTAAGAATTACATATCCTGGATCATCAGGGAGCCCCACACATACAATTTTGTTTTGAAAAAACAGCCTAAAGCAACTACATGAAGGCACTTACCTTGTGGGCAAAATGACCAAGTAATAAGCTGTCAGTAACTGAAGTATTTGCATCACTTTCCAAGATGTCAATTCCAAAATCTCTGCATGAGTAAACTTGGAAGTTTTCCAGGCGAAGATTGCTACTTCTGAAAATCTATAAAATAATAGAATGTGTTATGGCAAAGGTCCGGGGCTTGGTTTTTCTTGCAGACTTCCCATAGCTTCTTTAATTATTGATTAAGTATAAATAAGCATGCTATACCATATTTAAGCAGCTTTTGTCCATCAATATTAGGACAGACAACCCAAAGTTGCTGTGAGGTCAGCACTAACTAGTCCCCTTTGGCGACATCCCCTCCGTAGTTTCCATTTCTCCTCATGATAACTGATACATTGAAAAGGTCAATGTGAATTCTTCACCTATCTAAAATAAAACTTGCAGTGACCAAGTTACACAAAATTAATGGAGAAAAACACAGCATCCAAGAACTCCAGTGCCTAACATTTTTCTCAGTGTGGTATAATCATACTGTCAGAAGATTGCAAATATGAAATAAGTAGTTCAGCATGACCACAGATTCACCATTTGTGGACTCAACATATGTCATGTGTTCATACACTTACGGCACCTTGGATTAGTGTACCCAGACAGGGTTCAAGTAGTAACAAAATTAGCTGGTAGAATTGAAAGGATCCCAATTGCTATGATTTGAATTTGTCCCCAACAAAGCCTATGTTGGAAACTTAATTCCAACATAACTGTGTTGGGAGATGGAGCCTAATGAGAGGTGTTTAGGTCATAAGGGTTCCACCCTTATGAATGGATTAATGCCAATTACAAACAGGCTTGAGGCTGCAGTTTCATCTCTTGCTCTTTCTTGCCCTCTCTTCACCGTTCCTTCCTTCTTGACACAGCAAGAAGGCCCTTACCAGATGCTGGCCCCTCAATCTTGGACTGTAATTCAACAAATTTCTATTACAAATTACCCAGTCTCTGGTATTCCATTTAGCAGCACAAAACAGACTAAGACACCACTGGTGTAGAAGACAGACATTTGGTTTTCACCTATCTCTAATAGTTACTATATGATTTGGGGCATGACATTTAACTTTTCCTAGTCTTCAGTTCAACCTTCTTTAAAATAAAGGTGGAGGTCAGGGCTGGCAGTTAGCCTAACACACTTATCCTTTATTCATTAAATAGGGTCATGTTTATATTCATATCTTTAAGTGGAAGTCTCCTATTAATTAAGGTCAAGGTATCCTTTATTTATTATGCCATTATACTTCTACCTGTCAGTCAGTCTTTGTGCTCAAATTTTTAAGAATTGAATAATTCACATTTCCCATTATGTATGCATCTAAACCTTTTATAAAATGATAGTTCTTTGAAGACACAGAGATTTATTTAATATTTGAACAAAATAGGTATGATCTGAACTGATAACTTGACAACAGTTATTACCTAATTATAGATATCAACAAATATATTCATATTTGCAAATATATTCATATTCAAAAACAGCTAACACCTAGCATTAGCAAGAAAACCTACTAATTCTAAAAAGAAGCTAACATACTATAGCAAAGTGCACCTATTTGTGGGTGTGAATACAATTTTCATAGTGTGCTGTCATCTTTCTCTCCCTCTTTGAAAAGAATCATCTTGCTTTTATGACACAGGACAAAGAGAGGGTATTTTTCTTAACTCTTATTAATATATAAATAGAAGGGTCAGATTGCCTAAGCTGGAATCTAACAATTCTTAGTTGTGTGACTTGAGCAAATATTTTATCCCCTTAGATAGTTTTATATACAAAAGAAGTAAAATAATGGCACACCTCTCCCTAAGGTTGTTAAGATGATTAAATGAAAAATGTCCAAAATCATTATCAATATCACCAAAGAGATATAAACTCATGTTTATCCACAACAAGAATTTTCTGCTCAATATCACTAATCATAGAGAAATGCATATTAAAACCACAATGTGATATCACTTCATACCTATTAGAATGACTATTATAAAAAAAATGAAAAATAACAAGTGTTGACAAGAATGTGGAGAAAAAGGTACCCTTGCATACTATTGGTGGCAATGTAAATTAGTACAGCCATTATGGAAAACAGTACAGAAGTCCCTCATAAAACTAAAAACTGCCATATGATCCAGCAATCCCACTACTGGGGATATGTCTAAAGGAAATAAGATTCATATGTCAAAAAGATGCTGCATTCCCACATTCATTGCAACATATTCACAACAGCCAATAAAGGGCTAACATCCTGAATCTACAAATCAGCAAGAAAAAAACAAACAATCCCATTAAAAAGTGGGCAGAAAATATGAACAAAAATTTTTCATAAGAATATAGACAAATGGCCAAAAAGCATATTTAAAAAGTGCTCACCATCACTAATCATCAGGGAAATATAAATTAAAACCACAATGAGATATTACCACACTCCTGTCAGAATGGCCATTGTAAAAAAGTCAAAAAACAATAGATGCTGGCATGGATGCAGAGAGAAAGGAACGCTTACACGCTGTGGGTGGGACTGCAGGTTAGTGTAGGCTCTATGGAAAATGGTATGGAGATTCCTCAAAGAAATAAATGTAGATTTACCATTACATCCAGCAATCCCACTACTGGGTATCTACCCAAAGGAAAAGAAGTAATTTAATGAAAAAGATACCTGAACTCTTATGTTTATCAACTGCACAATTCACAATTACAAAGATGTGGAATCAAGTGCCAATCAATTCATGAGTTGATAAAGAAAATTGGGGGGGGGGTGTATGTGTGTATGTATATATACACCATGGCGTACTACTTAACTATAAAAAGAAATGAAATAATGTCTTTTGCAGCAACTTGCATATAACTAGAGACCATTTGTCCTAGGTGAAGTGTCTCAGGAATGGAAAACAAACACCACAGGTACTCTCTAATAATTGGGACCTAAATGATGGCACACACCGGCACAAAGAGATGTAAAGAACATTAGAAAAGAAGAAGTGGGCAGGGAGGGATGGAGTTAGGGGTAAAAACTTACCTGTCACGTACAATGAACACTACTCTGGTGATGCGTACACTAAAAGCCCAGACTTAATTAAGTCTTATGAAAGGCATCCATGTAACAAAAACATTTGCACCCCCTTAGTATTTTGAAATAACAATAATAAAAATAAATAGATTAATTTAAAAAAATCACTTTATCATAGATGTACGAGTTCATTTCTGGACTCCCACTTTTACTCCATTGATGTATATGTCTGTCCTTGTGCTTATACCACACTGTCTTGATTATTGCTGCTTCGTAGTAACAATAGGTTTTTGAAATAGGGAAGGGAAAATCCTCTTACTTTAGTTTTTTCAGAATTGTTTTGAAGATGGCTACATTTTAAATTTGGTGCTATGATGTTATTTACTTTTGCCCTTTGGTCTTCCTTATACAAATGAAGTTCCAAAAGTATTCTAATTATTTGAATTTTTGATTGATTAAATTTGGGCATACTAAGAGTTCAATCTGTAGGCCTCCATTTTCTGTTTCACAGGCTTAGTATTTTTGATTGCAGAGCTTGAAAAACTGGTTTCAGCAAGCATCTGTTAATTTTTTATTTTGTTTGGCTATTTCCTCTAGAATAAGGTTACTCAAGAGCAGAAAGACTGAGTTTAAGCCTTTCCAAGGCATGAATTGCTTCTTTGCATAATAAGGCACTCAACGAGTGTTTCCACTGGGTTTGCCACCCATATATTAATAGGGCTTATGGGAAATGATGTATTTTATAAAATTAAATGAGAACTAAATACAATTGAGATTCTACCTGTTAGCTATCCTAATTATATATTTTTTGACTTTCCTCATCCACAATTTTCTTCCACTTGTTAAACACGTGAAATAAATGTCTGACTTTTTTATTGTGACTTAATTATACATTTTTATTCTATTTCCTGAAGACTCTGTAAACATACTTCTTCATCTATGCATCCCAGGCCCCAGATTTATAAGTGGCAGAGATCAAGTGTATTTAATTTTCTCTGTACAGCATCAAATAGTGACACTGAATAATTTTTATATGTTTCTATTAACAGTGAGCATGCAAGGCACACTTATAAGAAAATAACTGTGAAAATGAAAAGTAAATGATTACATATGAAACTTTTTTCTTTTGAAAAAATAAAAGAAAATTCAGCTTATTGACTAAAGAAAGAATGGCACCTTGAGCTGGAATTTTTTTTTACTTATTTTTTTTATTTTATCATTTTTTATATACACGCCTAGTCGATGAGCTGGAATTTTTATGTTCCAATGATGAACAGTGCTTTTTCTTAAGACCAGAGCATATATTATTCGGCATATTAGAATATCAAATGCACAACATTTGGAGTCTAGATTCTGCACTTGGTTGTGCTACTAATCAACTGTGTGACCTTTGACAAGTCCCTTTACTTTCTGAGCCTTAATTTCTTATCTCTAAGTAAGGATGGGAAAGAAGGAATGGATGGCCTCTGTAATTTCTCCTGGGTTAAATCTCTGTGATACTGTTGTTCTCTATGATGAATGCCAAAAAGACACAAAGGAGGAAATGACCTAACCCTAGAATTTGTTCATTCAACAGCTATTCTACACACTCCTCTGATGCCACTGGCTCTTTATAACTGTGATAACATTGTAATCCTCTCCCCCGCCCCAGCATGAGATCACACCCTCCCCTTAAATAGAAATGCATAATAAATTGCCATGAGAAAACAAGATACAGTTTTAATTTTGCAAAGTAAAGACACTTACCTGAGCACCACCTGCACTTCCCAAAACCGTGAAGTTTTGGAACAAGGTGGGGCCAGCGCCAATATCCCAAGGTGGCTGAAATTTAGGGTATACAAAGAGACCATACCTAGAAAGTGAAACAAAGAATGAAATTAAGCCAATTTCTATGTTTCTAACTTCCCACTTTTTCTCGTTGGAAAATACAAAGGTAAATGTAATGAATACGGGAGAGTGGAGACAGATAAAACCTGTAAGCCTCCTCTCTAGTTCTCATTGCCCATCCCTCAACCCTTCCACTCTGTTACCTCCCATGATCTGCTCCTTTCCTGAATCTCAAAAAATGCAGATCGCCGTGATGCCTTGCTATTCTATCAGCCCCTCAAAATTCACTCCTTCTTAGGAGAGAGGATGCCAGCACCTGTGATCGTTCGACTTTTGTTCTTCTAGCTGCAGTGCCCTACCATTGCTGCACCCTGGATACGTTCTTCCCTCACGTTCCAGGGCTGCCAAGAGCTGCTAGATAAAACTTCATGGTCATGAAGACAATTCCATTACGCATGTACTAAACCCAGCCTCAGCTGGCACTTTAACATTGCGTAGCAATTGTTCGTGTCCTGATTCTACTCTTCTTATCATTTTCCATCATGGCAGTGTTACTAACACTGATACCATCATTATTTATAGTTATGAGTTATTGAGTTCCTTCTATATTCTAGGTGCTCTCCTTGGTGCATTACATAAATTATCTCTTTATAATTTTCAATTTGGGAGGGAGGAAGGGAGGGAGAAAGAAAGAATGAAGGAAAGAAAGAAAAAATTGACTACGAGTAGAGTCAGGATATGGATCAGGCCTACCTGACTCTGAAGTCGACATTCTCCCCACACTTCTCAAGTCCCCTACTCCACCTTGTCTCCCCATGTCCTCCTGCTCTTCCCAGATGACCTTACCCTCTACGTGTCAAAGATTTTGAACAAGTCTCTTCTCGTCTTACAGTGAGCAAGTCGCAGGCTCAGGGTGTCTTCTCCAAGGCTTATCTTTCCACTTAGCTCCTGAGTCCAAGCCCTCCAGCCTCCCAGGGCTTCCACATTACCCACTGCTCTCAATGTCTTGGTAGATTAATCACTGTCATTGACTGCTCTGTGGCCACAAAAGGTACGTTCTATCCTGCTGCTTTTTCAAGTGAACTCTTTTGTCTTGCCTGCACTACCAAACTTCTGTGAACCAAAATACTTACACAGGTGTTCACAAATAGCCAAGACATGGAGGCAGCCTGGATGTCCACGGATGGGACAAATGTGGTGATACTTACAAAGAAATGTTATTCAGCCTTTAAAAGGAAGGAAATCCTGCTATTTGCGGTAATGTAGAGGAACCTGGAGGACATTGGGCTGGGTGAGGTAAGCCAGACACAGAAGAACAAAGACTACATGATACCACTTACATGAGGAATCTAAAATATTCAAACTCAAAGAAGAAGAGAATAGAATGATAGTTGCTAGGGGCTGGGGGAAGGTGAAAACAAGGAGGTATTTTAGTCAAAGGGCACAAAATTTCAGTTATGCAAGATGAATAAGTCCCAGAGATGTACTCTACAGCACCATGCTTCTAGTTAACAATACTGTATTGTATACTTAAAAAGTTGCTAAGAAGTTGGATCTTATGCAAAATGTTCTTATAACAATAATAATTAATAAAGAGGGCTAGAGGAAAACTTTTAGAGGTAATAGATATGTTTGTGGCATAGATCACGGTGATGGTTTCATGGGCATATATTTATCTTCAAACTTAATTTAATGTATACATTAAATTGTATGTCAATTCTACATTGATAAAGTGGTTTAAAAAATACACAGGAGCATCGCCAACTCTCAGACAAATGCCAAAAGTGCCCTTTTTGTGAGTGTTGTACAGAAAATGCAAAATCATAAGCCTTATACCCACAATGTAGGTGAATTTCCCTGAAGTTACCTTGTACAGGAATGTGCCATGTTCTGAGTGAAAGAAAGAAGAGGAGCTTGTGAGGTTTGTCTGGTCACAAGATGGAAAAAGTAGCCATAACCAGCAGCGCGCACTCTGTTCCCCTGGGAAAATTAAAGATAGTTAAAAATAGTTATTACATGTGTGATAAAGTAGCTGCAAAGAAAGACTCGTTAGTGCCGGGATTACTGGCATGAGCTACCCTGCCAGGATGAAAGACTCTTATTTGTACTCAATCCACTTTTATATTCACTTTCTGCCAAGGTACATTGAAACTTTAACAGTAATATTCATTCTTTTTTTCACTCCCTCAGGATCAAAAACACTCTCATTCCTCTTCCTCCAGGCAGTTCAACTAGACTGTAATTTGCCCATCTCGATAATTGGTATCTCATGCCCAAACCTCCTTTTAACGGATCTAATACTATACATATATGTATTTTGCTTGGCCTACCCAGTGTTCACAAAAATTTTAATTTTGTTTCCAACATTTTAAAATCAGGAAATTTAACATTAACATAAAATTCAGACTTTCAAGCTTTTCTGAGCCCAGATTCCTATGGGGTAGCCATGGACCAGCTGAAGACAAGAGGTCCTGCCTTCTTGGACTATGGATTATTTTGCCACGTTCCTCATCCTTCTTGTTCCAATCATTTGTGATACCTGTCTAATCCCTATAGGCATCTGAATTTGCAACCTCAGCTCCAGGCAGTGGAATAAATAACATGTTGGCTGTTCCATGGAAGTTTCTTCTCTTTCCTTCCCTGAATTGTATCTGAGTCCTCCCAGTGTTACGATCTCACATCTTAAGGATCCCAAGCCCTCTCTCCTTTCTCTGCCATCAGAGAAAAAGAACTCTAATAAAAACTGGGGGCCCCACGAGGCTGCTCCATGGGCCAGTGGCATTACTAGTGGGAGGAATGAAGGGACAGTTGATCAAGCTGTGGGACTACTCCTGTGGATGTGTGTGCATCTGTCCACTCTCAGCCTGAGAGGCTGGTCCAAGGCCAAGATGCCCCAAGTCTGCCTGGGGAATAGAAGTTAAGAAACAGGCTGCTCAGCCTGTCTCAGGCCTAACCCCTGTGCTACATGGATAATGAGAGTCTCAGAGGCTCCCACATGGTTCATCCCTGATCACCTGGGGGTTTGACATGGCCTGGCTGGTGTGAGGCAAAGAATGCCAGGGTGTCCTCCCTGTAAGTAGCTTGATCCCAGGAACACACACTATGGGGCTTGGAGAGCTCATCCTGCACACTGGCATCAGGTCCATAGAAAAGAAAATGGGGAGCAGGGAGGATTGCGACACTGGGGCACCCAACGAGACATCAAATGCCTTTCTTTACAAAACATGCTTCAGTGCAAGAGTTGCTTCTATACAGGGCTCAGTGGGGACTATGCTGTGAGCATCCTCCTAGAACAGTTCCTTAAATTTTAGTGTGCACCCAGGGTAGAGTGGTCGTATTTAGCAAATAAAACCACAGAATGTCCGGTGAAATTTAAATTTCAGATAAAAAACTTTTTTTAGTATAAGTATATCCCAAATATTATCTGAAATGTAAATTTGACCACATACACTGTATTTTATCTGGCAACACTAACCTGGGGGTGTATAAGGTACAGATTTTGACATATGATTTAGTAGGTGGTCAGGATGATGATGAAGGGATGAAGGACAGTATTCTATACTCTTGAGCATCACAAGGTTTTCTGATGCAGGTTTGCTGTGGGTGACCCACTGACAGTCATAATATAGCAGAAACTCCTACAAAAGGGGAACTTGAAGACCCTATTCCTCCCTGAGTGTGTCACATGTTCCACAGGGAACACACACACATACACACAAAGCCAAGCAAAGTCCTTACAGGGGGAAAATTGAAATAGGTTGTTTCAAAACCAATAATACTCAAGTCCCTGCCTCATGTGAGAGGAAGAAGCAATGCCCCATCCCCTGGAGGCCTTACCTTTGGGAAAGTGAGTCAGGGCCACAGTTCACCCTGAGGATGGAACCTGACTAGCAGGCAGTAGGCAGGACCCTATCAGGAAAGCCAGCACATGCTGACATAATCATCCCGTGCTGTTTACTCAGCTTTAGCTTTAGCTTGTATTCACTGTGGGCCCCAAAGGCTCTCTTACTCTGGGTATTTGTGAATAGACAGCCATTCCTCATTTTTCACGCAGGTGACAGAATGTTCTCTTCTTTTGTGGATGAGTTGGTCCATTCCCTCCTGCACTTCATTACTTTGGATTCTAAGCAATTCTCCAATTTCCTAAGACCACTTAAAATTCTAATCACAAGTCTCACCTACCACATGATATTCAGCAAAAGTGATTTTTGGATATCACTGAATATTACTATTCAAGATGCTTAAGAGTCAGGGTCATCTCTAAGACTTCAACAATCTGGGGGTGGCCTTGTCTAGAATGGCAGTTGCCAGCCAGGAATAATTTTTTTCCCCAGCAAACGTGGAAATCTCTGGAGACATTTTTGATTGTCACAACTTAGAGGGAAGAGGATAGAGCAGGCATGCTCCTGTATAGAGGAGAGCCCCCCACAACAAGAGATTACCTGACCCAAAATGTCAATCTTTGTATGACTGAGAAACCCTGGTCTACAGTCTACATTGGAGTCACGTATTATCAAAATAATCCATGCCCACTTTCTGGTATCCCATCTGCAAATTTTGACGAAAGACCAACCTAAATATAAAAACACGGTTAATGACAGTAAGAATGCTTTAATAGTCCTTATTAGCATAACATTTATATCTTTTAAAACAATCAGATCTGGCATCAAGCATTCCCCAAGAAAACACTTACTTGCACTAGATCAGTTATCTCAATTCTTTCCTTGTGCTACAAAACAGGGCATGTACTCAATGATTCTCGGCCTCAGGAAGAATCACTGTCTCTGAGTTGACAAATACAAGTGCTCAACATACTTCTTTCAGCCCCCATAGACACAAAGAAATACCATAGCTGTTGTTCTTAGTCATAACCACACAACTAAAACCTTCCCTGGGGCAGCACATGTAAAGCTCCACTTTCCACAAGTGTGTCTGTCCACAGCTATGACCCACGGAAAAGGTCACAGTTATATAAGAACCAAGGGTGAGAGAATGGGGCTTCTTAAACACAAACAATGAGAAATAGGGACTACAGGCTAAATGTAATAATCACACTTGGACACGCAACTCTGTTTCATTACCAATGAAATGCTATTTTGTTACCAAGACTTTACCAGGAAGGAAAAGGTTCCAACATTTCCAAAATATATTCCGGGGGCTACATCCTTAGTCATCACCTTTGCAAGCACAGGTGCCCAGAAAGCACGTATTTGCAGTGAATAAATGGGTTTGTTGAATCCTCTGTCCTGCTGCCATTAGCATTTATGGATCATCTGGGCGATCTCACATAAACGCTTTCCTAGTGCGTTTAGCTTGCAACTCCGGTCCTCTGTTAGCCGATAAGGCTCACTTTTTTTTTTTTTTTTTTTTTTTATAAAAGAAGCACTTGAACAGTCAGATCACATCGCTTCCCAGCCCTTTTTCTCAATGCCAATTGGGTAGGCTACAAATGATTCAAGGGGAAAAACTACATATTTATGCAGGCAGCTGGCAGCTTGCGGGGAAGAGTTTAAGGCAAGCAGGGAATTTTGTGTGGAAATCAATTCTTTGCGGAAGTCAATGTATTATGGACATTGAAGCAAGAGAAATTCCAGAGAGAAATTAACTGCCCAAGTAAGCCAGCTCCTTGAGGTGTACATCTATAGTCACTAGAAAAAAAGTGAGTTAACCCTTCAGGCAGCTCTTAAATATGCATTACCTATTGAGTGGGGAGAGCTTGAGAACTGAGATTGGGCCTTTAAACACAGAATTCCTTACAAAATTGATTCACAAACCAGAACAAATTCCCCTCAAATTAAATGCATGTCTCCAAAGGGCTCTTCTTCGGGGTTTTTCCACGGACCATCCTAAACAGGAGTCTGGTCATAGGAAATTCCCCACACCTACATAAACACGGGCTACTCTGAAGCTGTGAAAGTGAGCAACCCCTCGCTGTTTGGGAGCAGAGACTTCCCAGCCGGAGGGAATGGGGACAGGTTCGCAGAGGCTATGTCTTCTGGAAGGATGGAGCCTCTGGACAGATAACAAGGAGGCCCTGTAAAAGGAGTCAGAGGCTCCAGTGCTGGAGTCGTGAGGGAAGACAGCCTGGGCACGAAGTGCTCTAAGAAGCTACAGATGATGCATGGAAGACCTGCCACCAACCTGTTTTTGGAAAGCGTGGCAAAGGCCCATCTGAGGAGTGTACAAAGGAATTCTACAAGGCCCCCAGAGATCAAAAAAAAACACCACGCGTGAGTCCTCACTAACAATAAGGCACAAAGCTCAGGTTTTTCTTCCCAGAGAAACTGCCCCTGGACTTAGCTCAGGTGCAGTCTAGGCAGGGAGACAGGCAGGACACTCACGGTTATAAAAACTAAAAAAGGAATATCGCACTTGAAATCCCTTTGCACCACGCTGGGCTGAGGTGAGTGAACTATAAAGGGGACTGACTGGAAGTTTCTGTGAATTCCTTATTCTGCGGCTGAGAGTTTGGTCCTAAGCTCTGGCAATAATATAAAACTTTTAGGCTTTTCCACATATGCCCAGTTAACAGCTGAGTCTTTAGTAACGGAACAGTCCAAACAATAGAATACAAAAGAGACAGCACAACAGAAAGCCAGTGGCACAGCTGAAAAACTGGACTAGACTTTGCAAGATTTATCACTGACAGATCATCTAAGAGGGACTAAATGCTACCACTGAACAACTTATTTGTCAGTCATCAAAATGATTTTAAAATCTTGGAATTTATTCTTTACTTTCCTCTTTCTTCTTCCCATTTTTTGGTTAAGGATTTACGCCTACGTGTATTCATTCATTACATTCAATAAATTTTTATTGAGCAACTACTATGTTTTAGACATCCTGCTAGGGTCTAAAAGCTTAAAGCTAACAAAAAGAGAACTACAGAATTTTAAGATATCAAAGATGAATATGCCAGAGATATACCTAATAAATCTGAATTACCAGTTTAACCTAAAACTTCATCCTCAAAACACAAGTATTGTACTTTTTTTTTCCAATTTTGTAAAGGGACCTAAGAGGAAGAAAGTCAATGAAAGGTGGGGGGAAAAGCAGCTAGCTGTGGACTCAATTTTTGTCTTGCTGACTGGATAGTGTTCTACCAGTCAGTCTGCAAAGGCTCCAGCAACCCAGCACCTTTTCAGATGGCCCTCTGGTTCTCTGCACCTACAGCCAGCTCGACTCTTCTTCCTGTCAGCCAGTGGCCAGCACACCTGTCTAGGAGACCATGTACCACCCAGTGATGTAAAGACATTCCAGCCTCACACTGCAAGATGGGCTGAGCAACCCTGAAAGTTTACTTTCCTCTAGGTATTTGAAGTAGTCAAGATTATGCTACTCCAGAAAGTACACAAAAACATGGTTCCTTAGGCCCCGAAGTTTGCTGACATAGCTGTGCAACAGCCCTTCAGTGAGTTAAATGTAGCTCCAGCTGTCCTAAATCTGAAGTCTGGCTTCCTCCAATCCATGCAGTTCTGCCTCTTTTCCTTACTGGCATATTAGCCGTCCCCATTAGGCACCTAAAATGGTGTGTAAGTGCTGTGCTTGGAATAAACATAATTAAGAGTCTAAGGAGGGCTGAAGAGATAACCAGGACTTTCATTAGGGGTTATTCAGCTGAAGGTAATTAAAAACAGATGATCAGTGAGAAAGAAGTTCATCCTTTAGGTTCCTCAGGAACTTGGCATAATTGTCATGACACAGTAGATGCCCAGAGGAGTGTCCTGGAAGAGTGAGGCCCTTAACCCCTGTCATAGATGACCCATAGGATAAAATAATTGGAAAAGGGGAAACTAAATGGCTTTCCACTACTCTCATGCAAGTCTTTACCCACAGATCTGTGGTTAAACTGTACCCAGAAAAATTAAGTTCTTAAATGTTTAGACAGAAATTTACCAGGAGAAAATAATATTAAGTTGTACTAAATAATGAAATAAAGAAAATCATGGTCATCGAAGTGTACTTCATCCTTCTGGAACCTGATGTGATCTCCTACACCTCATGCCTCAGTTTGAAACACTCCTAAAGGGCAATAATACAGCCACATTAACATAGTAAGATAGTGAGAGCTGAATAAGTAATTGGTATTGGAACCAAGGTAGAAAAAAATCAGCACCCACTGTGGATAGTTCAGGAAGATATTTTAGTTTGCATTAATCTAAGTGGTCAGAAAATGATCAATATCTACTTTGTTTTGCTCCATTAGCTATCGCTTCAAAAAAGTTTTTTCCCATTATTCGAAGTGACGTGACACAAGACCCAAAGAATGGGTCCCACTTGTACTTACCATCAAATTGGTATTGACTGATTAACACTATGGTGCTCAAAGGGTGGAAGCGAACACTGGGGAATTGGGGGGTGGGGGATAGACCCAAGTCTGAGCGATGTGGGGGGGTCACTGTGGAGGGGTGGGATATGCTTGAAAAGTAGTTGGGGAGTGGAATTAGGGGTCTCAGTAGGGGAAAGGA
This sequence comes from Lepilemur ruficaudatus, assembly GCA_963574885.1. Taxonomy (NCBI): domain Eukaryota; kingdom Metazoa; phylum Chordata; class Mammalia; order Primates; family Lepilemuridae; genus Lepilemur; species Lepilemur ruficaudatus. Next base: position 19,875 of record CAUYRT010058858.1, read on the forward strand.
ATTCCTCAAAAACTGATTCACGTGATTAACTGTACACCTCGGTAAATTCGCTGAAAATCATTTAATTGTACACTTAAAATGAAGTGTTGGTTGTACGTAGATACAGTTGGAGCACTATGTATGTACTCTATGGACTACTTTGACAGAGTAGGTTTTTGAATGTAACAAGATAAGTCAACTTGAGTGGTAATGTATTTTGGGAAATCAGCTCACTACAAATTGT
>CAUYRT010058861.1:0-50113 GCA_963574885.1 Lepilemur ruficaudatus
TTCTCCAAGGGATCCAGTCTTGATGTGCCACTAGTTGGTTATAGACAGCCTTTCTCGGACAGCTGATGTCTGGGGACATGAGTCAACTGTTCCCATGTCCATTTTCCTGCCACACTGAAACCAGTCTGTCAACAGTCTCCAATGAACTCATTATCGTTAAGTCTCAAAGACAACTCTCAGACTTGATGCAAATTGACTTCTCTGCCTCAACCTAGTTGACCACACTTTCCTTCCCAAAAGTCTCTCTTTACTGGCTTCCTGTAATACCACCTTCTCCTAGTTTTCTTCCTCCTTTCGGTCTGCTTTTCCTTTGCCGTGCCTTAACTACTGGTGTTTTCCAAGGGTTTGTCTTCCTTTCTTCTCTTCCTCTCAATCTGCACATTCTTTTGGGTGCCCTCACTTTTTTTCAAGGCTTTCATTTATCCTCCCTTCACATGTAACGTTATCTCCAGATTTAGCAATACTGCATTTTCAATTTTTAAATTGCAGCTAGTGATGCATAGGGAAAATTCAAAATCCGAAAACCAAAATATGCATGCATGCTTGACTTTGTGTCTGGAAACCATGCATCCATCTTCTAGCTAAGGTTAAAAATCCATACAGATTTTCCTGATGATCTGCCCACTCCCTCTCATAACCTGTTCTTTCTTTCACCCTCCCTAAGCTGCTGCCTGAACTTTGCCTAGACTCCATTGTTGGGAAACTTGGCAAGCACTTCTTTCTGGTCAGAAGAAGTTGTCATCAAATTTCTCACAAATTTTTCACCATTCAGAAAGAGTTTATGCTTTACCAAAAGAATTCACCTTGGGCTTTTTCAAATAACCTACTCTCCAAGGAAATTTAATATCTGATTCAACTTCAGCAAAACAAAATTAGATTTGCTCACATTTGGAAAACATATCTTCAGTTCTGTCTCACTATATGGAACTTGTGGGTCCCTGAAATATGTGTGAATCATGTCCTTGTAAATTGAGTGATAGTTCAAATGTATTAATCAATTTGCCAAGGAAAACACAAATGCTTTTATAAAGTAAATAATAAGCATCTAATATATCTATTGTGCAAATTTAGATTTTGTGCATTAAATTTCTTTATTTCGGGAGGCATACTTATGCATACTGGTGTACAAGAGAGGCAAAAGGCGAGATTAACACTTGTTAAGGGACTGCCAGGTGTCAGGCATCATGCCAGGAACTGTGGCCTCCCACTGTCAGAGCACTTGGAATTTGTTTTTTGTTTTGTTTTGTGTGGGTAGAATATAAGTCAGAAAAACAGTATTTGTTCCACAGCCCCAGAACTTTTGCTCTCCAAATCCAAAAGCCTTTACTTTGAGTTTTCTTTTTCCTTACTGCTATTACCTTGGAAGTTCACACCAGACAGACTCCTGGGTGTGTATATTTTAATATTTCTTTCCACTCTGCTCCTTCCCATCCCCTCCTTATTTTCTAAGGTAGCACAAAGACTCAAGCCTCACAGCCAAGTTCATTTTCTATTAGGTGTGTTACTGATATAAAAATAACTATTATATACATATAATATACAATGTTGTATATGTATGTATATGTACATGTGCATGTATGCCCATATATGTATTTGGAGGGCCGAGGGAGGGAGGGAGAGAGTTGGTTTTCCCTGTCTTGGATAGTGGGATTCGGTGGAAATGATCGTAACCACTTGAGGCCACCTGGGAACTGATTCCTTCCATGTCTGTGGCTACATGTCTTTGCTCCTGTCTACTTGCTGGGACAGCCTCTCAATTCCACTTGTCACAGAGAAGGGGGTGGTCTGTGGGTCACAGCTCCCACTTCTTTGACAAGAGTTTCTTAACCAGAAGTCTAACGAGGTATGAAAAACTCTAGAGAGTACTCAGCTGTATTAACACTTAGAGAAGAACTCAGACTCCACGCTCCACTTCTGATCATGTTCCGACCATCTCCTACCATCCTCCTACGCCGCATCCCTGTGCTCGTCTGGGCCAGGAGATACGAACAGCGCCACTTGTGTTAACAACTTGGCGGCTGCAGAAAGCCAGACCCTGGGAAGCAACAGGATATTTCCCTGAGGGAGGCCCTGGCTTGGGGCTTCCCTTCCTTTCCTGTGTCAACAAAGCCATCGTTTCCTAACTCACAAGCCACAGAGTGAGCCAAATTCTTGTTCTTTTTACCTTTCTCTCTGGATGGAAAGGACCCCATTAGACCGAATTTATATGGTTAGGTTGTGTTGATTTTACTCTCATTAATGGCTCCAACTCATTAAAATAGCATTGGGAATTTAAAAAGAAAATGTATCTGAAAAATAACAAATACAAGAGCTCTAGTTCTTATTCCAGAATACAGAGCAAACAAAATACTGAGTAGGAGCGCCTTATTATATTTCACATAGCACAAGGAGTTCTGAATAAATTGCATAGCAGCTACATAAATATGTTTAGACCCTATGTGGAGGATAGTTAATAACCCAACAGCGGATGGCAATGAATGTTTATTAAATAGTGGAAAACTGGAAATAAAACAAAATGGGCTGGCTAAAATTTTCAAGAACGTAAAACGAAAGCCCTCGTTACTTTTTCGTTTTTTAAGGAAGAGCAGAGTGGAAGGATGAATTTATAAGAAAGATATTCCATATCGTGTTTCATTAAATATCCACACACACAAGTGAACACACTGTCATAAACAGGCACACCCTGCATCCTCCAGTGCTGCCTATTTGAAGCATAGGGAACCTCTTGCCTCGTGCAGAGCTTCAACTTGACATTGTGGCCTCATTCTCCACTGCGGTCGTATGTAAATCTATCACTCCAGGCGTATGACTCCCAAACACCTTGTGCATTTCATATTTGCCACTTAATCAGGTCACTGCTCTCAACTTCCTCCCACATATCCGCATTCTCCATCCAAAAACCCATCTCCTCCTTGAAAGCTTATCTTCCAACATCCAGTGATCTTTTCACTCCTTTGAACCTCCAATTCCTAATTATCTTTAACAGTCTGTTAGCACACCATTTTCTGCGGGCTACTGTTATTTCTCTTAATATATGCAAAGGTCTTATCTCCTCAAACTAGATTCTAAACTCTAGAAGACATGATTATTATCTTACTCTTCTCAGAAAGCCTTCATCACCCAGCATGTTGCCTTGTCTGGAGAAGGTGCTAAGTAGATTGACGCACAGGAAGGAGAGGGAAGCAGAGAGGTAGGTACTGAGGCTATTTAAGCCACTGCCTTTGGATCAGAACATTTAATAGCAAAAATTTACCTCTTGTCATTATTTTTGTTAAGGAAGAAGGTAAATTCATCTTAATGGATGAATTTCTGATTGGGAGGTAAAGGAATTGTAGGGAAAATCTTACTAGAGTGAGAGTTGACTAGGCAAGAGGATGAACGACATTGCGAAAGTTTTGTGTCTGTGGATATGTGTGTTCTTTTGTATATTTTGCTCAGGGAAGCGTGCACTGATAAGGGGACATGTGAACAGAGACCCGAAGGAGGGAAGAAACAAACCGTTGGGTTATTTGGAGAAACAGAGTTTCCAGCAGAGTGTGCAGAAAGGCTAAAGACAGCAAGGTGGGAGCGTGCTTGGTATGCCTCAGGAATAGCAAAGAGGCCAGCGTGTGCTGAAGAGAATGAACAAATAGTAGATAAAATCAGAGAATGAGTTAGGGTCTAGATCTTGTAGGGACTTTGGTTTTTACTCTGAATGAGATCGGAGGCCACTGAAGTGTTTTAATCTGTGGAACAAAATATTACATGTTTGAAAATCTCAGTGTAAAATTGGATTTGTTGCCAGCTTTAGTTCAAGACAGACAACCATCATTGCTGCATGCATGGCACTGTTTTGTACTATTTTTTTAAAGATAAAAACTGAACACATTTGAACTTACCATTCATCTTAACAGAAATAGGTGAGAGGAAATCCCTGCTCTAAATATTTCATCTGTCGAAAATTACTAGCCATATTGAAGTGTGCTTCTAAAATAGAGGATCTAGGGAGAAAGGGATAATTTAATAGGCTTGGACTTTAGCACTTGAATGTGCCTAGCAAAAACAAATAAAAATCATTGTCCTTCTCCAGGAAATATTCACATATGAGCAAAACAAGGAGACAAAATGAGGCCACAGATGTGACCATTAAGACAAATCTATCTCCACCTATTTATATCTTAAGTATGAAAACCAAGATTGTGAAATTAACTTAGAGCAGGAATGAAATCTTGGAGCAAAGGCTATTCCTTGATTTTATTTAAGATTTACATATCTAAATAGATGAGCCTATTTTCACTCATAAGTACTAGCTTTTTTCATGCTTTATTCAGTTTATAACACATAGGTAGGCAAAGGAAAAGTGAAAAAAATCATAAATAAGTTAGTTTTAAAGTCATTTTGCTCAAAGGATCTTCCTGATCCAGCTCCTACCTATCTCTCTGCATTTATTCCTCATTATACCTGCTTCAAATCCCCGAAATCATAATATACGATATAGGATTTAATTAAAAGCAACCTCCTGTTTTACACCGTCATGAATTGCTTATCCGTTCCTCATGCATGGAATCTTCTTCCTGTCCTTTCCCACCTAATCACTATATCTATCAAGTGTTTCCTAATCTCTTTTCCCACTAAAAAGACATGACCAATGAGTCCTTTGTGTTCTTGCTATACTCAATGAAAGCATGTGTTATTTTGTTGTATGCATTTCTTTATTTATATGACTTCTTTATTAGTGGAACATAAGACCTTAGAAGGGAGGAATCGTCTGATGCAGCTTTGCAACTTTGGTGCTTGGCATATAGTAGGTATACACTAAGTTATTTATGCAACTATGGTTCTAGCTTGAGCCAAAGCTATATTCTTTGTAGGATTAAAGTATTGATAGGCACGTCTCAAGAACTGATTGGGGTAGGTCATCCCAGAACCTATTCTAATGGGGAAGAAAATTACTTCTGGTTATATTGTGGGGCATAAAAGGGCTTAAGAAAATGAGATTTATCCAAAACTTAAGCTCCATTCACTAGAGTGTGTACTGAATTTGCATAGAACAATTCAATCACTCTGATGGTTGTTTGGCCAATTCCCAGTTTCTGGGATGATGGTCAGGAAAACGAGCTGTAAGTACATATTAAATAGTCTACATGCAGTGGAGGGATCAGCGTGAAACTTCCCTGCTTTGACATAAGTACTGTAGAGTATAACACAAAGGTGGAATACGTGGATTCTTCCCTCTTGATCAGAGACATCATCAACTCATTGTCAATGCTGCCAATGTTAGTGGCTTAGCTCAGTGAAACACTGATAGACATTCAGAGATCTGGTGCCTGACCCTATGCCATTATCTCCAAGAACAAAGCAATTTTACAAGGGTTGTTGCATCCACGGGTATCAGCAACAAACCTCACTATAGGAATCCTGAGTTGGAACAGGAGAAAAATAGAAAATAAAAGTTACCTTGTGGTAAGCTACAACTGTATGTAAGAACTGTATCAAAGAGCTGTGTTAACGAGCACACATCTAGCATTTATTATTAATATTTACTTACTTACATTTATGTTTACATTATATTTATATTTTCACCTTTGCCTGCTGGGCAACCTAGAACTTTGGCAATAGCTTACATCCACCCATAATTATTGATGATAATTCTCTATTTACCATAATTATTTATGGTAACATATTTTCTTAAGATGATACTTGCAGGTTTTTAAAAATTTTTAATATATAAACATATACTAAAGTAGACAGAGCAGAATAGTGATATATTTTTCATCAATCTCTACAATGATCAACTAATGGCCAATCTTGTTTCATAAGTTTCCCCATATAATCCCACCCCACTTCCAATTATTAATACTTTTTTCCACCCACATCAGACTGGTATATCTAAATCATAAGAAGATTTGAAGGTGGCGCATCTCACACATTACTGTGAAAACCCAATCATCATGCTTATAAACACAAATCGATCCTGATGAAGTTAAAACTTAACTTTTTAAGTCAAGTTTATTTAAATGCAGTTTGCATACAATAAAACCCATCACTTTCGGTGTACAGTTCTGGGAATTTTGACAAGGCATACAGTTGTATGACCACTGATACTATCAAGATATCAAGATACAGAATTTTCCCATTACACCATGGAGTTCTCATATTCCTTTGCCTTTTAGTCTACCAATAATGTGAATTACATTAATCGATTTTCAAATTATAGACCAACCATGCATTCCTGGGATAAATCCCATCTGATAATGTTGTATAATTTTTTTTATATGTGGTTTTATTCAGTTTATTTTATAAAGAATGTTTGCATCTATGTTCATGAAGAATTTAAGTCTATACTTTCTGTAAAATTGTGGTATATTTGGCTTTGAGTAACACTGGCTTCATAGAATGAGTTTGGAAGTGTCTCCTCTTCCTTTATTGTCTGAAAAATTGTGCACATGATTGGCATTTTTTTTCTTTAAATATTTGAAATGATTCTCCTGTGAAGTCATCTAAACCTAGGCTTAAGATTTTGGTAAGATTTTTAATTACTTTTATTAAATTTCCTTATTTATTTATTTCCTTATTTATTTCCTTATAATAGAGCTATTCAGATTTTCTATTGCTTCTTTAGCCATTTTTGTAATTTGCATATTTCTTGAAATTTGTCCATTTCATCTAAGTTGTCTAATTTGTTGAAGATCATTTTTCATATTCTCTTATAATTCTTTTAATTTTTATAGGGATAGTAGTGATGTCCCTTCTTCCATTCCTAAATTTGGTATTTATTTTGTCTTTTCTCATTTTTTTCCACTTATTCAGTCTAGTTAATGGTTTATCATTTTTTTTACCCTTTCTAAGCATAATTTTTGCTTTCATTTAATTTTCTACTGTTTTTATCTTTTCTATTTCATTAATTTCCACACTGATCTTTATCATTCCTTCTTTCTGCTTGCTTTAGATTTATTTTTCTTTTTATTATTTCTAAAGATGAACACATTGATTTGAGAACTTTTTTCTTTTTAATATTGTGTTTGATCCTGCGAATTTTCCCCTAATGCAGTTTTAACTGTGTCCATACATTTTGATATGTTGTGATTTTATTTTCATTCAATGCAAAATATTTTCTAATTTCTTCTGTGATTTCTTCTTTGACCCTTGGGTTATTTAGAAATGTGTCATCTAACTTCAAAATATTTAGGGCTTTCTTAAATGTATTCCTGTTATTGGTTTTAAGTTCAATTCCACTATGGTTAGGTTAGATGCTATACTTCACTTAACTGCTTAGTAAAATTATTTTGCTGAAGTCAATTGGGCCTGGAGTTTTCTTTGAGGATAGGTTTTAAATTATGGATTCAATTACTTTAATACACATAAGACTTCTCAGATTTGTGTTTGTTTTAATAAGTTTATTTCTCTAGGAATATCTATTACATCCACATTTACAAATTTAGTGCCATTAAGTTGTTCATCATATTCTTTCATAATATTTTTAATGTCTATAGGATTTATAGTAAAATTTATTTTTTAATTTTTGCTATTGGTAGTTATTGTTTTCTATTTTTTCTTTCTTGGCCAGTTTTGGCAAATGTTTTAATTCAATTTTATTAGTCTTTTTTTTACAAGTTTCTACACATATCATTGAAAATTTTATTAGTCTTTACAAAAAGATTGGCATAATTGATCCTCCTTATTGTATATTTATATTTATATTTTATTAATTTCTTATCTTTATTATCTCCTACTTCTGTTAATTTGCTTTTTTCTTCTAACTTTTTAAATGGATGCTGAAAAAATGGTTTTTCTCTTTGTTTTTTAAGGGCATAAATTTCATTTTGAGCACAGCTTTAGCTGCATCCAAGTTTTGCTGTATGGCATTAACATTCAGTTCAAATTATTTTTAAAATTTTTATTATAATTTTTTCTTAGTCTTATTATTATACTGAAGTGTAATCTCTTAAGTTTTAAGCATAGAGATTTTCTGGTTACATTTTTGTTTTAATTTCTAACATAATGTGTTTAGAATGTAGACTTTGAATAATTTCACTTCTTTGATATTTGTTAAAACTTATTTAGGTCTAGCATATGTCATTTTTATAAATATTCTGTAGTTGTTGATTATAATGTTCTCTATATATCTAATTGGTCATTTTCTTAATTATGTTATTATTATTATAGTCTTCTATATCCTACTACTTTTTAGATAGTTTATAACTGAGAAAGGCATGTTAAAATCACTATCATTGTAGACTTATTAATATTTATTTTTGATGTTGCAAAATATTTGCTTTGTAAATTTTGACAGTATATTAGTAGAAGCATACACATTGGGATTGTTTTAAATTCTTAGGATTAAGCTGATTAAGCTTTTATTATTATGACACACCTACCTTTAGTATTGCTTCTTTTCTTAAGGTTTACTTTGTCTCATATTAGGAAATTTATACTGGGTGTTTTTTAGTTGGTGTTCAAAAAGTGTACCTTTTCTAACATCTTTTTACTTTCAACTTTCATACAAATGTATGTCTTCAAAGCAACATTTAGTTTAATTTTTTTAGTCCAACCATCTTTGTGTTTTAACTGGAACATTTAATCTGTTCATATGTAATATAATTACTGTTTCGGGCTAAGTACTTTTAAAATTTTTTGTTTCCCTTCTTTATTACCTTGTTAACTCTATATTCTTTTTCTCTTAGAAAATCTCTTTGATTGCTTCTCTTTCCTTAGTCAAGTAGGAAGTAAGGTCATCAACTATGAGTAGAGATACAGGGGGTTTAATGGAAGCTTTGAGGAGAGAAAAAAGGTTAACAATAGTATCTATAAGAGTAAAAAAGTGATGAGTCTAAGGAAATACCATAGGATGTCAAGGTAGCATAAGGGTAATTCTGCCAAAAAATTAGAATGAGACCCATTAACTTTGATATGTGCTTTTCTTTATATATTCAGCTACATGACGACAGGTGTAGAGTAGGAAGAGTTTATGATTCAATCATTGTTGGACTTTTTCCAGCAGTATATGATAAATTGAAATTTCCCTAAGGAAATTGATCATGTTATACAAAGCAGTGGTTAAAATGATGACCCAGAGGATCTAAACTTGGTTAAGAGGAAAGTGAGGTCATAAGGTACTAAAATCATGCAGATTTTTTTTCTTTTTTGGTATTAGTGAAATCAAAGAATTGATGAGAGTTAAGGTACTAAAGTAAATAAGATAGGGAGTTAGGAGCTACTTCCTGGAGACTAGTATACTTAAAACTGACATTATATCGGGTGTGCAGTTGTTGATAATGACAAGCAGGGGTGAGTATGTGTGTGAGTGGCTGAAGAATGGCAGGAGACAAGATCATCAGAGGTGAAAAGTTCAAGAAATTGAGTAGGAAGTAAATTGAATTATCTATGTGGATATTGTCATAAAATTATGACAGAAGTAGATTAAAAATCTCTCCTCTCATATTCTTGTTATAAATACCTACTGCCCTATGAATTATTATCACAGAAGATTTTAGTTACTGGAAATTTTAAGAGGTGAGAATAGAGAGAGGAGAATGGTAAATTAGCAGAGTTCATAATAAAACACAAAGAACAACAATAATAGCAATGCAAAAATAAAGCCAAGCTCTCTTATTTTCTCTAAGGGTATCAAAATCCCCTCCAGAACATCTCCCACTCATCTGGCCTTCAAGAATAGCAACACACACTATCATTCACATTTTACAGATGAGGAAACAAGTAAATGTGTTTTTATCAATTATAAAAGTAGGTAATTTGCCTCAAATTTAATTAGAAGAAATGAATGACATTTCTTTTAAATATTATTCCAAACTTTGAGTCAGTATAAAATATCTCAGGTTGTCAGAGTTATTGACTATTTTCTTTTTTAAGATTGTAGACCATATATAGAAAGACTTAATTTTTGGTGCTGCCTCGTTAAAAACTTAGAATCCTAAGTATTTTTTTTTCACACTTATATCCATGAGTTTTATGATATTACTTTTTCCCTATTATCAAATTCACTATTAATAATTACATTTTGTCTCAAGTCATGCCTTTTATGTTCTGGCCTACGGCTGATAAGATAGAGTTTCCTTTTAAATGGCACTGGAGAGTAAGGTTATATGCATTATAGGTTTTATTTTTTCCCTCTGTTTTAAAATCAAGGTTATTTTAAGATCATTCACAAGTCACAAAAAAGTTATTGGATTTGGGAGTTTACCTTGGGAGGATTGTGTTAGTTGCTGTATTTGTACAAACTACTGATTCCTGTAGCTGCTGGTTTTTCCATTAGTCATACCACAGAAAGGAAGTCATGGTGGAAACAATGGGAGGGAAGGTACGGAGGTAAGCATAAGCGATCCTTGGTTGACTTTCTTAACCAGTTAAGGAAGAAAGGGCCCTTCACGAAGGTGATATTGGGTGGTGAAGTCAGGCTGTATTCTGTTACCGAGAGATTGGGTGGCCTTTGGCTGACCCTTTAACTCTTCAGAGCTTCAGTTTTCTCAGCTGGAAAATGGAGATAACAAAGCTCATCCTGAATACCCCGGAGGAATATGACTATATCAGAGCACTGAAAATGTAAGCGACTAACATTAGTCATATGATTTCTAATTTTCATTTAGAGTCTGATGTTCCCTGCTTCCTGTCCTCTCTGAGGCTTCCCAGTCTGATATCCTCTACTCATGTGTACCTGTGCTAGAATACGGTTGGAGGGTGGCAGGAATGCTGGGTCTGCGATTCCCACCCTACCCAGACAGCCACCTGACACAGTACGTGACATGGAGTTCACCTTGAGCACATGAATGAATGACTAAATTACAGACCGGACTGAACTCATTAATATTTCCTCCCCTACATTAGCATGTAGGTCCTGGTACATCCAGGCCACATTTTCCTGACCAGGGGTTTGGATAGGAGGGTGGATGTTTAGGCAGAATTCCGAAGGCTTTGCCAGTGGATGGTACTCTGTCAACATGATTCTGGTCATCTTCTTCCAGGAATGTGGATGGATAACCAGTATCCACTCTTCTCTAACTACAGTGAAGTCACTTTTATTAAAACTCTGTTTGGAACTCCATTTCTGAAAGCTTCTGTGTCCCTCAGCATCTGTTCTGGCCTCTTGAACACTCTTAGTTCATTTTGAGACTGAACACTTAGCTTATCATGGCCTGTGAATGTCATATGAGTTGGTCCCTGGAAAGTTATTCCTCTGCCCTGAATGAAGTTCAGCCATTTGTGGGGTAGAGGGTGCTTGCATCTTCTTTATTTTTCCTTCCACTTTTCTTCTTTTATTTCTGTCCTCCTCTCCTTAAAAAAGACCTCCCTTCTCCTCTCCTTCCTAGAACCCAGGCCCCACCTACCTCACTGTCTCTAGTGATGCAGCAGTTCAGGAATGAACATGCTGCTCTCCTCTGCTCTGCTCCCTTGAGAGTTCACTCTACCCAAGGTTTGAACAACTGGGACCAGGATCTTCTTTAACAGGAGCTAGGACAAGGCTCTAGGAAGCTTTGGCCACGGGAGTGTGTGGTCTTAATGAAATGATTTGTCCAGTGCAGAGAGACTGAGAGGATGACAAAAGCTTTCTGGAGACTGGTGCTGGCTTATAGCCATGGGGGAGGAGTGTGCTCTCTTTTTCCCAGTCACAGCTTGTCCCCTTTATCCCATACACATGCACTTCATCGAGCTAAAGCTGTAGAACAGTGCAGCCTTGATTTATGAGGGCCGCGTTTCTTCCCTGATCCCGGCTGGCACAGTGCTGGAGGTTTTGCTTTTATGTGTCCACGTCAGGGGGCAACTGGCGACCAGCTGTTGGAAACTGGTTTAAGAAAATAATAAAATTAAAAATACTCATGGACTATCCTGTCATTCCTGGTTTCTGGTACCTGCCGTCAGCCTTGGAATAAATAAGGGGGTCTTTCCCCCTTGAAATGAGATTTCTCTTTGACAAATAGATTTATGTTGTGCTGGAATGATTGCTAGGTACCAAGGGGTCTCACCCAAGGGCTAAGTTAATAATTGAGACTGTTAGAATAATAACTCACGGGGTCCCCACTCCCTTTATTCCTGAAGGGTTCCTAAGTACCATATATGTAATGGACTCCCAAGCCTTGGGCTCCTGCTAGCTCAGCCATCTCTAGGGTGGAAGTTATCACCTGGGAGAAACTGGTTGCAACCTACAAGCTCCCCACCCAGGTGAAGGGTTATGATGCAGGCAAGAGCCAATGGCAGAAGGAAAGGGGCAGGTTGTTTTGTGGAAGTGGCACCCCCACATACATGAGCAGTTTTCTAGAGAGGGAAGTGGGAAAGAGGCATCTTCAGGGACCATGATTCTCTGAATGCTCTGAGTCACAGGTCCTTCATAAATATTTTGTGTACTGTATATGTGATACATGTCAACCATCTCAGGGAATTTATTTGCTTATTTGCTTACAATTTGTTTGTTGCATGATTTCAAAAAAGACTTTCAAAAAAGCTTGCAATGAAATACATGTAGAATAAGATAGTTCATATTTAAATACAATGTGAAAATCATGTAGACCAAGGAGAAAATAATCATATCAAAACTGTAAGCCAGCATCTGTCAACATAAGTTACTCAATTAGTTCTTCTGGGTATAAATGAGTATTTCTGGAAAAGGTTTTTCTGTAATCAAACAAATTAAGCAACTCTAGGTGGAGAAAAGCTAAAAAGATATTTTTTACTGCAAAATTCCTTATATCCTTTAATTTGCTAAAAAATACTATAAACTTCCCAGAGAGAATACCGCTACACGCTTTGTACATGGTGTTCTGCAGAACATGCTTTGTGAAAAATGGACTTACGCCAAAATGATTTCTGGAACAGAGCAGCAGTTTAAGTTCCAAGCTTCTTGGGAATCAAAGCAAAAAAGACATTTATGATGAGGGAATATTTCCTACCTCTTTAGATGGAAATGACACTCATTTTTGAAAATAAATGTTCAAAGATCCTTATCCCACCAATCCTTATTCAAAGGGTGCTAAATAATATGAGGACGGTCACCAGGACTGTGCCAAAGAGGCAGGCATGCTTTCATATGGCAATTCTTGTTGCGACCCACAGCACAACATGGAAAATATCAGGAGGGCATCAAACTTTAAAAATACTAGTTCCTGGAAGGTAGGTCAAGTACAGGACACCCAGGAAAATCTGAGTTTTAGATAAACAACAAATTTGTAGTCTAAGTGCAAATTTTGTAGAGGACATACTTATACTCTACAATTACTCATTCTTTAGTTGAAATTCAAATTTAACTGGATGCCCTGCATTTTTACTTGCTAAATCTAGCAACTCTACTAAAAGATTAAGGTCTGAGTTATATGTTTGAATCACCCAGAAGCTTCTACTATGCAATACTCACCATGCCTGGCATTGCCATAGCCCTCTTTCAATTAACCCACTTTGATTGGAGAGTCTACAAGTTGTCAAATCTGTCTTCACCTGCCCAACCATCAAATCTGAGGCGTTCTGGCTGTTATCTCTGCATTTCCCTGGGAAATGGTCTTTCTAACCCTTTGGAATATTCTCGAGTTGGCACTCAGCCTTTCAGTCCCCTTGAGTTGATGGTCAGCCTTAGGAAAGAACATTTATTTGGTTGTCATGGGCCAGCAAAGATTTTGCCTCCTAGGCAAGCCCTCCAGTAGTATATTATTAGCCTTTTATGCCTTCTCTGTCACTTGTTGAAATGAGAACGCAAGGTCTCTGGGCCTCTGCAGCCCTTTTCCTTACATTAACTTAAGTCACACCAGATGTGGGACTTTACTGCATAGGAAGACTAATTGATTTCACCAATCACAATACTTCTATTGTTTTATTTTTTTAAAACACAAATAAACACTGTGGTGGGTTTTCTCCTCCTTCTCCCTGTTTTCCTCTTGCCAAAAGAGCCAAAGGTTATCCAACTAAAGGCATCGAGAAAGGGTAATAAAAAAAACCCATGTACGGAGTACATCTACTGCTAAAGAAGGGAGGAAAAAAAAAGAAAAGAAAGGAAGGAGGATAAAGGCTTGTAGGGAAGAGGGAAGGAAGCCTCTCAGGGACCAGCAGTAACTCTGATAGATGGCTGGGGTGTGGGAGACGTTATTATTTGTTATGTGAGTGCAGGGAGATGGCAGCTGAGCTGAGCAATACACCTGCTGGGCTCCAAGAAGCCAAAACAGCTGCACGCATTGATTTAGAAGCTTGCTACTTGGGGCTCCAGGAACGAATCAAGCGACAGCTCATAAAAAAAGAGGGTTTTATGATTTTCCCCCCTCTCTCTGTAAGCAAACGGCCACATCATATGTTTTCCTAACGTGGTCGTAACTCAAAATTAAATCCCAGCCCAAGGTGTCAGCCTGGTGCCATGTCAGGATTGTAACGGCTTGTTTTAGAGGTTGCCATGGGGATGGTGGAGCAAGGACGGGGGTGGGGGGGGCTCTAGTTCACAGAGGTGGGAAGGGGTACAAGGTGCTCTTTGCCTCAGTGTGGCTTAAGCACTTAACAATTAGGTGTTTTGTTTTAAAGAAGTGAGCAAGCTAGCAGTGTTTAGTTGGTAATTTTATGCTAATTATAATCTCTAATTCATATTATTAAAATGCAAGGAATGATCCCACCAGAAAGCTACTCCTGCTAAAGTGAGTGAGAGTTAATTGTGGAGCATGCGCTGTCAAGGTGAAGCTCTCAGGGGCACTCTGCCCCGCCTCACACTCCAAAACCGGTCTTGAGTGCAAAACACGGAATTGCGTCAAGGTACTTTCAGTAAAAGTAAATGTTGAATGAACGTGTTTAGTTGCGAAGTAGAGAAAAGAGGAGCTCCTCAAAAGGGCTATCAGATTCCCCCAAAGCTATAGCCTGAATATGCACGGCCAAGGCCCTATGGGCCCCAACGATGTCAGATAACTCTCCATGCGATCACCCCAAACGTGACAATAGTCTGTAAGAGATGGAGGCAGGTACCCTCCTCTGTGGGATTTGACGGTCCCAGGGATTTCATTCATTTATTAAGTAGTTACTGAGCATTAGGCAGTTTGAAAAAGCTATAATGAATGTTCATAAAGTGAACAAATGGATGAAAGAATGAGTGAATGAAAAACCTGGATGTATGCCCCATTGCTAATAGTTCTATCATAGCATAATCATGACAAGAGAGAATAAAATAATGCTATTCTTTCAAAGCCTGAATCACCAAGTCTCTGCACGACCTCCGAGGTTCACACATTAGCTTAGGCTCTTACCTTGACACTTCTGCTTGCAGAGAAGTCATCCATCAACCTGCCTCTCTTCCATCACTCCGAAGCCAACACAACCCCGGGCAATCTCTCTCCTGAATCCTTATTCTGCAACTCCAGCTGCCTAGAGTATGTTGCACTGAAAATTCACATTACCTTTTCAACTAATTACGCCTCCTCTTCTCCCCTCAGTTAGTTTTCTCCCTCATTTTCTGCGTTTTATGACAGCATCACATTAGTCTTCATCACTAAAGCTCAACCCATCAGATATGACTCTGGTTTTCCTTCCTTTGGTGCAAACTGACCCTGCACACTTTCCCCTTCTTCTTTCACAAGGTCCCTCAAGTCTGTAACGTCCTTCTCACCCCGGCTGTCATTTCCGAGTTCAGGACCGTACTACCTCATGCATCAGCTGCAGCTACTGCTTCCCATTAGATCGCTCTTTCTCTCGCCCCCAAGCCCCAATTCCGTCCAGCACGTAGAGCACATCCGGCCCCTGTTGCTAGGGAAAATTTTCCCAATTATGATAGGCTTCCAAAAGCTCCCTCGCTTCCCACAGAATAAAATCCAAATATTGTCATCTGGCATTTCAGAAACAATCTTGCCTTTCTAGCTCTATTTTCTACTGGTAACAGATATAAATTTATACATTGGTAAAAATAATATTAAATGATAAATAAAATTATCAAATGAATGTATCCATCACTGTACTGAGCATTTTGCATACATATATTTTTTTCTCTTTTTAGACCATTCCTGTGAGGCAGATACTGTTACGTTTTTTCTGATGATGGAATTGAGGCACAATGATGCTATGTATCTTGTCCGAGGTCATCCATGGGAGAGCTGAAATTTGACCTGGACGGTGGGCTCTGACCCCACAGGCTCTTTGGAATTGCACCAGCAACTCTTTGCATCAGCTTACTCTGCCTCCTGACGCCATCTGTGCTTTACAGCCTCGCTGCCTGTGCTTGGCCATTTCCCTTTTCCAGATTGCCTTCTTGTTTCTCCTCCTTGACATAATCTCCAGCATTTCCGAAGTTCTACTCAAATATCTACTCATTCACTAATCACACGTGCCCGCAGGGAATTCTCTTCTCTTAGAATTTCTGCACACTGATCATCTCCACCACTCACTGGCATTCACGTCTTATCAGATAGCCACATGCCTTGCTCTTTGGATTTACCACATCACCTGGCACAGTACCTTGTACAAGTACTTAATAAAAGCTAATTGACAGAATGAAAGACTCTAAAATGAACTATACCAGGGTCACCTTCCACACCTCAGCCTCTGTCCCCTCTCCTGGTATTAAAACTTGATTTTGCACCACTGGACTTTAAAAACAATCATCTTTTAAGCTCCTTTGGGCTGTGGTTTAACCTCACGACATTCTCTGGACACTTTCCTTTTTTTCCAAATTCCTAGGAGGTTTTGAGCAAGTGTGAACAGGAAGGCATCAGTCTGACAGATGGACATCAGACCTTGTGGCCATTCCATGAGGCCACTCAGCAGTACCTCACTGCCTTTGCTAGCCCTTCCAGACGGCAGACTATCTCCTGCTTCCCCATTAGTCTCGCGTCCCCCTCCCACAATGCGTCCACTACAGTGGCCTCCTTGGGCAGCGCTTCATGCTCCAAACTTAGCCCTTCTAATGTCAACTTCTCTCATCTTGTAACGCATTCCCTTGGGAGCCTTCTTGGCTACAGCCTTGTGGGAAAACCATCAAATAATAAGTACTTTTATTTTAACGATTTAAAGGTGTTACCTCTTCTAAGACTACCAAGAAAAACTACAAAGTGTGTCTTTCAGCCTAAAGGAATGAATTTCTAATGGTGTGACATTTCAGGCTTTGTGGAGGAAGGGCAATCAGGGAGTTGTGGATATAGCTGGAAGGACATCCCTGTATTCTTGAATCATAGCTCCTCTGCCTCATGAAAGACTAGCCCTGAGCATGACCTCCCAGGCCTTGGTATTCTAAGCCAATATGTCACAAACAAATGAGAGTCGCCAGAATCAAATGAGCTAGTAACAGCACTTGGTCAACTATTAAGCACTTCTCCTACAGAAGAAGAGATGCTTCTAGCAATAGCACATACTGGGATCCTAGTTTTTGAAACAGGTTGCCAAGAATGTGAGTTGTACTGATGATAGGTCGAAAAAGACTGCACTGTGGGAAAGGTGAGGACGGATACAGGATTTTAGCAGTGGTCGGAGAGGAAGGGAGTTTGTCAAATTCCTAAACATAAAATATGTAATCACCTACCATCATCTGTTGAGATCATGATGTTCCTGAGAGAGACAACATGCTAAACCAGCATTGGTTAAAAAAAAATATATGAGCTTGTTCAACAAAGATTAGAATAAAGTTAGTGATATGTCAGATTACTGAGGGATTAAGTATGAAATAGGTCAGTTTTGTCAAGGATGGGAGGAAAAGGGACAGTAGTTTTGTTTTGCCTGGGGTGTTGCCAGGGAGGCCTGCTTCTAAGAGGGCACAGTGTGTGGTGGGCAGCAGTCAAAACAGCACAGAAACGTGAAAAGCCTGGAGAGAAAAAACACAGGAGATGGCTATAGAAACAACATGATAACAGACTCCAAAGACGTTTTTCCTCCAGTTTAACCCATGCCTTTGTTAAATAAATCATTTGGACATTAAGGCTTGACGTTAATTCAGGCAGATCACATATGTGTATCCTGAACAATATATCACTTAATTCTGAGCATTTACCTGTAGTATCTCAACTCAGTCTCTGTGCTCGGCTGAGTATTTCTATAATTAGTTTTATGACAATGTGATATATTAAGTCTTTCTCTCTATTGGTTTCCTCAATTCATATGAAATATGAATATAATCATAGAAATCTTATAAGTAATTCATGCAATGTATGTGACAGCATTTTGCGCTTATAAAATACTACTTGCTACGTAAGAGAGCTGTATTTCTGGGAATATGTTGGTAAGTGCTCTCTTATGAAGATTGAATTTTCCCAAAGGATACTCCTAAAATTAATCTGCTGTATGTATAAAACTATTAAGTTGTGTATCTACGTAGGGGCTACAAGGCTGCCAAACTAAATGAATTGACAAGTTGTTTTCATTATGTTTGACCCCCTTCAATGATAAGTATGTTATTATTCTGCATTTTTAACAGCCTAAATCCCATAGGCGATATTTTCAAAGCCTTCCACCACCTGCCTCTAAAGCCTTATCTCCCTTTAGTAATATAAGGAAGCCTGTGGTTTTCAAGGCCCAGACTGAGAGTTTTCAATCTCTACTTGTTATTCATCCAGCAAACATTTATTGAATGTGTATATGTCAATGAGAGAGCTGTATAATGATGATGATAAAATTTGCTACCTAATTACTTTCCCTTCTAGTCCTACGTACAAATATTTACCATCTGGCTTTCTCGGTTTGTCACAGTCTTGTACGTGATTGCACAACTCTAATAATTTACAAATTCCTGGGGATTTTATTCTACCATTAATTACTATTTTTAATTAAAAAAACAATTGGTGACTGTGCATCTACGTGTGGTTTAAAGAATAATAAAAACAACCACATACCCGTCACTCAACTTAAAAAAAAAAATTCAGCAATTCTTTTGAAGCTTCTTCTGCTCTCTTCCCAACTCATATCAACTTTCCTTCCACCCTAAAAGTAAATACTTAAAAAAATTTTTTTCTTACATTATTTGTGAGATCCATCTATCTTTTTATGTGTTTGGTAATTCAAGCTTTTTCACTGCTATGTACTGTTCTATAGTTTGTTCCTGAATTCTTTAGCAAATGCATATGTGGGTGGTTGCCGTTATTTTTGTATGTTTCTTTATTATGTTTTTTTGTTTTGTTTTGTTTTTTGCTATTTGAATAATTCCACTGTGAAAAAAATTTTTTTTTAAGAGACAGGGTGTCACTCTGCCACCCAGACTGCAATGCAGTTGCGCAATCGTAGCTCGCTCTAACTTCAGACTCCTGGGCTCAAGTGATCCTCCTGCCGCAGTTTCCCAAGTAGCTAGTACTACCGGCATGGCATGCACCATAGGGCCTGGCTAGTTTTTAATTTTTTTTTTTTTTTTTTTTGTAGAGACAAAGTCTTGCTATGTTACTCAGGCTGGTCTCAAAAACTCCTGGGCTCAAGCAATCTTCCTGCCTCAGCCTCCTAAAGTGCTGGGATTACAGGCATGAGCCACTGTGCCCAGCCAATTCTGCTGTGCATATTCTTATCCACCTGTCCTGTTGCAATATAGTTGAGTTTCTTCTGAAAGTGAGATGGCTGTGTTGTAGGATGTGAATGCTTTTTCTTTGCTGGATAACACTAAATTATTTCACACAGTGTTGGTACCAAACTACACTGGCACCAACAGTGTGTAAGAGTTCTCGTTATTCCAGTCTTGCTAAAACGTCACTGTCGGTTTAATTTTTGCCAATCTGGTGAGCGCATAGGGTATATCTTTGTGATTTTAGTATGTATTTTCTTGATTAATATAGATAAGTCTTCTCGTATATTCATCGGCCATTTATGTTTGCGTTTCCACTTCTGTGAAATGTTTTTTCATGACATTTAACTATTTTTTATTTGTTTGTCTTTTCCTTATTGATTTATAGATTGTGTGTATGTGTAGGGGAGTGTTATTTATAGCTGTGGCTTGACTTTTTATTTTTATATTTTGAATTTTAATCAACTAAATTTCTTAATTTGAATACAGTCAAATTTATCAATCCCTTTCCATAAAAAAAGACTATTTTTTTAGAGCAGCTTTAGGTTTACAGGCAAAATTAAGAGGAAGGTACACACAGAGAAGAGATTTCCCCTATAGCCCCTGCCCTCACTCATACTCAACCTCGCCATTATCAATACCCCTCACCAGAGCGGTACATTTATTACAGCTGATGAGCTGATATTGACATATCATAATGACCTAAAGACCATTTATTTATTTATGAATTAAAAAAATTTTTAAACATTTAAAATTTTATTTGAAAATTCCATTTGTTTATTTAAAAACATACAGATATTTTATTTCTTGAAATTTCTCCTGTGTAGGAATATTTGCCTGTGTACTCATATATATGTTAAAAGTTATTAATTTCAGGGCTCACTCTTGGTGTTACATATTCTGTGGGTTTAGAGAAAGTGTAATGACATGTATACATCATTATATTATCATACAGAGTATTTTCACTGCCCTGAAAATCCTCCAAAAAAGTGTTTTCTATGAATAAGTCTTCCTCTATCGCAAGGTCATGAAAATCATCTATTGTGACTTCTAAAACTTTTAAAGTTTTGTCTTTCACATGTAAGTTCTTCGTCTATTTGGAATTGATTTTTTTTTTTATATAATAGGAGGTAGGAATGCAATGTCAAGGTTTTTCTACGTGGAAAACCAAGAACCACAGCACCACTTGCCTGTAACGCGAGTTCTGTTACGGTTCCCGTATCACTGTCTGTATGAGTCCTTTTCCAGGCTCTTCATTCTGGTCCACCGATACATTTGGTTTTTTAATTCTGAATCAATTCAATGCTATCTTAATTATTTCATCTTTCTAAAACTCTTGGCATGGACAAAGACAAATCCCTCCACCTACGCTGTCATTCATTTTCAGGGGCATTTTGGATTTTTTTTGTTTTTGTTTTTTTCATTTTTTTTCCTCTTTGCTTTCCACATTTTTTCATTAAATTAATTTTTGCATGGGAAATTCATTCACATGGTTCAAATATCAAAAAGCATAAACGAGCACTCTGAAAATCCTCCTCCTGTCTCTGTACTCAGCTGTGCAGTTCCCTTCCCTACAAATAGCTGTTAACAATTTCTTCAGTATCCTTCCCAGAATATTCAGGACATTTTACATATATATCAAACAATGTGTATATAGTCGCTGTCTCCACTTTTGTTATGATCATAAATACTGTTCTGGTATGTTTCCTATTTTATTTTCTCTCTAATAATACATTTCTGTATCTTTCTTATTCGTACATGAAGAGTTTCCTTTTCTATGGCTTAAAAATGTTTCATTTTAAGACTGCACTACAATTTATCGGTCTTCTAGTGGTGGGACTTTTATGTCATTTCTAATATTTTGCAATAAGAAAAATGCTGAAATTAATAACTTTTAACATATATCACAAATGCAAATATTTCTACACAGGATAACTTTCAAGAAATAAAATTCTGTATGATTTTAAATAAATAAATACAATTTTAAATGTTTAAATATTTTTTCAAATTTAAATAAAACATAAATAAAATTTTAGGGATATTGCCATCAATTTACATTCCTAAAAGCAATGTAATAAAGTGTTTATTTTTCTAAGATCTGCCAGCACAATGTGTTATCAAACTTTAACCTTAGTGCAATTTGTTGAAAAACAGTATAGTAGTGGATCTTTAAATAACATTTTTCTTACCATTAGTAAAAATGTAAATGTCTTCATATGTTTAAGAGTATTTGTATTTCCTTTTCTGTGATCTGTATGTGGAAGTTATTTTATTTTTCCTTTGGACCCATTTATTTTTTTATAATCATTTCTCAGGAGTTCTTTATATATTAATCAAATTAGTCCTTTGTCTGTGATAGGTTTTGGACATATTTCCCCCAGTGTATAATCTGTCCTTTCAATTTTTTCAGCCATGATTTGCTGCCATGCAGGAAGCCTTAATTTTTACATTGTCAAATTTATCAATCGTTTATTTTATGATGTCTGTGTTTAGTATACAGTTGGAATGCTCTTCGTCATATTCCCACCATTATAAAAAAACTCATGATTTCTTATTGTACTACAGGGTTTCATATTTCAATTGGAATATTTTATTCATTTGGAATTAATCCTATTCTAATATAAAGTATGCATAAGGTATGTATCTACATTAATTTATTTCTAGATGACTACCAAGTTCTTCAAATACATTTAACTAACAAGTGAATATTTTCTTCATTGATTTGATATGCCACATTCATCATACACTCTTTCAGTTATCTATTGCTGCATAACAAACTATTTAAACATTTACTGGCTTAAAACAATAACCGTTTTATTTGCTCACAGTTCTGTGGGTCAACAATTTGGACTGGACTTTAGCTGGGCAGTTCTGCTGTAGGTCTCCCCTCACTCATGTCACTAGCACAGCTGGGAATTTATTGGTCTAGGGGTCCTCTGCTGTCTTCCTGAATGTATCTTAGTGTTTATAATTTTTTAAAAAATTGTGATTGTGGGTTTTCCAAGTGAACAATTGTATTATCTTAACACAACGAAAATTTCTTTCTTTCTAATTTTTACATTTCACATTTCTTACTATTGTTTCTTTGGATTTTCTAGTACTTCCGAACCATGTTAAATACCGGTGGTGATAATGGGCGGGCATCCTCCCTCTGTCCTTGACTTCACTTGGAATGTTACTAATGGTTTCGCCATTAAGTGTAACCTAGATTTTGAACAGAGATAGATATATTTCATCATATTAAGTAAAAAGTCATTGTTATCTACTTTATGAGTAAATTTTAAAAAACAGAATAAATATTGAATTATGTCAAGTGGTATTTTAGCATCAACAGAGATGATAAAAGAGTGGTAGTACACCACAATGACACTGCAAGACAGAGTCTGAAGTCAGACACTACCTAGGGTCCAAAAAGCACCTTTGTCACTTAGTACGTGCAATATGTATGTGCAATATGTACACAATACGTACATGCACTATATTAGGCAAAACAAGTCAAACAGCTAAATCTAGAATAAATGGTTGAAGAATAGATTCTATGTCTTGATGGGAGGAGCCACAAACTGTACACAGCAAAAGGGTGTGGGTAGAGGGATGAGGAATGGGATGGACAGAATTTGTGGTCCTTTTTTGTAATCAACTACAATGCATTTCCTACCAAGATGGTGGCATGCTTTGCTCTCACCAGTCAACCCATTTCAAGTGCCTGGTTTCCATAACTTGGGGCACAGTTACTTATTCACTATGGATCTCCAAGTCGCTGTCTGTCTAGATTCCCTGGTGTTATACACACTGGACTCTTCATTCTTATGTCTGCCCACCTGATAGTATATCCTTTCATGTTATCTTAAATACCTTCCCCTGCATTCCATGTCTATTGGATACTTGTATTCACTGTGATATAAAATACATGGTGGGTTCCTCGCCTTGCTTACCTTATCGCATTGCTTTTATCAATGACAGCTGAGTGAATGAATACCCTCTCTTTCCAACTCTTTCTCTATGCGGCCTCTGTACCATCCTGCCCTTCTTCTGTCCTGTCACCTCTTGTCAATACATTGAGCATACCAAATCTGAAAATCCCAAATCCAAATGCTCCAAAATCTAAAATTTTTTTGAACACTGACGTGATGCTCAAAGGAAATGCTCAAGAGAACACTTTGGATTTAGGATTTTCAGATTTGGGATGCTCAACCAGTAAAGTATAATGCAAATATTCCAAAAATCTGAAATCCAAAACACCTCTTGTCTCTAGCATTTCATATGAAGGATATTCAACCTGTATGTTTTTGCCTCATTTTCTCCTCTGTTTACTTTCTGGTCTCAAAATGTATTCCTCTGTGCACTTCACCCAGTCTTGAAGAGCCAGCTATGCCTCACCATCTCATCCTAAAAATGATGCAGAATATTAAATCATCCAGGAAATGAAAGAAACTCCGTCGATCCTTGTTTGCACTTTCAAAACAATTGAACTAGCAGCAGAATACAAAATTTGGCTGAGATACATTATATCGTTAGTTTGTAGTTTGCTTTCAATGTAAGTAAAATCAATCTATTCCACCTTCACACGCTTTGACCTCAAGGGTGGGTGTGTGTTTGTGTGTGTGTGAAATAGGGGGCTGGGGAGAGGAAGTGTGTGCATGTGAGAGTGAGAGTACATGTAAAGATGGGAGGGGACATAAAAAATGAGCCAAGAAAGTGAAAGAAAAAAATATGAAAGAGAATACGGAGGAGAAAGTGTTTAAAGACATATGCCTCAAACCAGAGGCCTATAAACTTGTGAGCATGTGTGTAAAGTTGTCCACTACAGACAGGTTTTTATCAGTCACTCAACATGTGTTTATTGGGTGCCTGCTATGAGACCCACATCATGCTAGAGGTTAAGAAGTTGACCCCAGGGGTGAGTATTGCACCAGATTTAATTCTATCCGTGCTCTGGTTCAGTCCTTTAGGAGTCAGATTCTGGCATAAGAAAAGGTGAAGGAGAGGAGCCAGGAAGCTACCATGTGCAATCTCAGCTGATTGAAACCATATCCTCTCCTGTGAAACACTCATTCTGACTTTACTGTCAGGAGATAAAACATCGTTTTTCTTCTCCCCCACCCTCATGTTTTTTATAGATAATGCTGCTTTTACTGGGAAGAACTTCTCTGTAAGATGACTCCTCCTTACTCTCTGTCTCAAGGGCCAAGCCATTTGGGTGATTATAAGAGAAGGACTGGGAAAGGTTTGGGTGGAATCTACTAGAAATTAGTTCCACTTAAAAAAGTAAGGAGGCAGGAGTGTTAGGTGAAAACCAGGAGGTCTTGGAAGTTGGACCAAAGCCTTAAGATGCTCAACTTCAAAACAAGATCGAATGGCCTACCTCCCATCAGGAAGGCAAGTACAGAAGTGAGATAGTGAGTCTAATTCTCTTCTTCCACTGGAGAAATGACACTTTCTACGGAAGCAAAGAGAAGGATAAGTCATTTTGCTTTTAAATTCCAGGCTTCTCACTCTCACCTAAGTTCTTTGTTGTTATTGTTATTAAAATTAATGACTAACATTTGATAACTGCTATATGGCAAACACTATATTAGGCAGCTTATACATGCCATCCCATTTAATGCTCGAAACAAGTCAGTTTGACAAAAACTATTACTTCTACTTTGCAAATTAATAAGGTTACCAAATTCTATTTAGCTCCAAAGTCTCATGGGCTCTCTTATAAAGTGGTCATGATAGAATTAAAGAATATTGAGTATTTGAAGAGAACTTTTTAAGTCAATAAAAGACAGAAGACCCAAATACACAAAATCAGAAATGAAAAAGGATACATTATATCTGATACCACAGAAATACAAAACCATGAGAGATTATAATGAACAAGAATATACTCCAAAAGTAGAAAATCCAGAGGAAACACATGAATTCCTGGAAATAAAACACCTCCCAAGACTAAATCTATCAGAAAAGAAAACTGAAACAGACCAATAATGAGTAGCTAGATTGAGTCAGAAATTTAAAAAATCTCCAAAGAAAATCACAGGACCAAATCGACTCACAGCCAAATTCTACCAAATATTCGAAGAACTAATACCAATCCTCCTGAAATTGCTCCAAGAAGTGAAAGATGAGGAAAATCTCACTAACTCATTCTGTGAGGCCAGACTCACCTGATAGCAAAACCAGACAAGGTCACAACAACAAGAAAAAAAGAAAACTACAGACTAACATCCCTGCTGAACATAGATAAAAAAAAATACTCAAGAAAATACAAGCAAACTGAATTCAATACACATCAAAAGGATAATACCATGAACAAGTGGGTTTTATATCAGGGATGCAAGAATTATTCAACATATGCAAATCAATAAATGTGATATATCACATAAACAGAATTTTTAAAAAGCTATAGATCATCTCAATATATGCAGAAAAAGCATTTCATAAAATTCAGCATCGCTTCATGATGAAAACACTCAACAATTTAGGCATAGAATATGTCTCAAAATAAGAAAGGCTATTTATGACAAACTAACAGCCAACATTATACCAAATGAAGAAAAGCATTTCCTCTAAGAACTGGAACAAGACAAAAATGCCCACTTTTACCACTCCTATTCAACATAGTACTGTAAGTACTAGCCAGACCAATCAGGTAACAGAAAGAACTAAAAGCTATACAAATTGGAAAAGAGGAAGTCAAATTATACCTGTTTCCTGATACGATCTTATATCTAGAAAAGCCTAAAGACTCCATCAGAAAACTCTTAGATTTGATAAATGAATTTAGTAAAGTTGCAGGTTACAAAGTCAATATACACAAATCAGTCACATTTCTATGCACCAATAATGATCTACCTGAAAACAAATTCAAGATGGCAATATTATCTATAATAGCTACAAATAAACAAAATACCTAGGAATATATGTAACCAAGGTTGTGAAAGATCTCTACAAGGAAAACTACAAAACATTGATGAAAATAATTGTAGATAACACAAACAAATGGAAAAGTATCCCATGCTTGTGGATCTGAAGAATTAATATCATTAAAATGACCATAGTTCTCAAAGCAATCTACATATTCAATGCAATTCCTATCAAGATACCAATGTCATTTTTCACAGAATTAGGAGAAACAATTCTTTAATTCATATAGAACCACAAAAGAGACTGAATAGCCAAAGCAATCCTATGCAAAAGAACAAAACTGAGAACATCACATTACATTATATTACAGGGATATAGTAACCAAAATAGCACGGTGCTGGTATAAAAATAGACACAGAAATCAATGGTACAGAATACAGAACCCAGAAACAAAGCCATATTTTTATAACCAAGTTATCTTTGACAGAGCTGACAAGAACGTATGTATGGAAAAGGAGAACATTTCCAATATATTGTGCTTTGAAAATTTGATTATCATATGTAGAATCAAACTGGCCATTATCTCCCATCATACACAAAAAATTATCTCAAGATGGATTAAAGACTTAAACGTAAGACCCAAAACTATAAAATTACCAGAAGAAAATCTAAGAAAAAATTTTTTGGACATTAGTCTAGACAAATAATTTATCATTAAGACCTCAAAAAGCACAGGCAACAAAAACAAAAATAGACAATGAGATTTAATTACAAAACTTCTGCACAGCAAAAATAAATAAATACATATATAATCAACAGAGTGAACACACAACCTTCAGAATGGGAGAAAGTATAATAGTTGCCAAATATTCATCCTATAGGCAACTAATATCCAGAATCTACAAGGGACTGAAACAACTCAACAAAAAAATCCCAAATAATCTCATTAAAAAGTGAGCAAAGGACTTGAATAGAAATTTTTCAAAAGAAAATACACAAACATCCAAGAGGTATATAAAAAAGAATGATCAACATCACTAATCATCAGAAAAATGCAAATTAAAACCACAATAAGATATCATCTGACCTCAACCATAATGGTTATTAATAAAAAGACAAAAATAACCAGTGTTGGCCGGGATGTGGAGAAAAGGAATGCTTATACACTGTTAATGGGAATGTATTATAAATTAGTACAAGGTACAACCTCTATGGAAAATAGCATGGAGATTTTTTAAAGAACTAGAAATAGAACTACCATTTGATTGAGCAATCCCACTACTGCATATCTAGCCAAAGAAAAATAAATCAATATATCAAAAATATACTTGCACTCAAATGTTTACTGCAGCACTGTTCACAATAGCAAAGATATGGAATCAAGCTAAGTGCCCATCAGTGGTTGACTAGATAAAAAATATGTGGTATATATACACAATTGCATGCTATGCAGCCATTAAAAAAATAAAATCATGTCTTTTGCAGCAACATGGATGAAACTCGAGGTCATTATCTTAAGTGAAACAAGCCAGACATGAAAGACAAATATAACATGTTCTCACTATTAATTTGGTGCCCCCAAAATGTACACACATGGATGTAGAGAGTGAAATGATAGATGACAGAGTTTCAGAAGGATGGAGGGGGCAGGTGGGAGTTGGATGGTGAGAAATTACTTAATGGATATAATGTACATTATTTAGGTAGTGAATATCCTAAAAGCCCTGACTTGACCATTATACCATCTATGCATATAACAAAACTATACTAGTATCCCATAAATTTATATAAATAAAAAACATCTACAGAAAATCCTTGATTTGCACTCATAATGAATGACAAATTATTCTAAGTGCTTTACATGTATCAATTCATTTCATGCTATTACTATCCCCTTTCTCTAGATTAGGAAACTTACACAGAAAGGTGAAGTGACTTGCTAACCATCAAACAGTTATTAAATTGTAGAACTGGTATTTACATCCAGAGAGCCTGGATTCAGAGTCCAGGCTCTTTTAACAAATAGAGAATAGAATTGAGTGTCTGGAATCTTAATAAATGTCATTAACAAATGTTACAGAGCCTCCTTCTTCCCTTCTCATTCCCTATGGCAGGATAGGGACCATGTTTTAGTTAACTCTATAGCTTTGGCACACAGCACGATGCCTGGCACATAGGTAGGAGTGTGCTAGAGTTGGTTTGCACTGGTTTTCAAAAGCCGATTGTGCACCTCTCTTCCCAACTCCAAGTTCAGTGATGTCACGTCGGTAACTTGAAATTAATTATGTGAAAGTATTATATCACAGCAATAGGCCAGTGCCAAAATGAGTCCTGGACTTCCTAATTGAGTCATCAAATTCCCTTTTTTTGTTCTTGTTTAAACTAGTTTGAGTTGGGTTTACATCATTTGTAATCCAAAGAGGTCACCTAAGGAATCTGTGATGTCAGATATTCTCAGGAAGACTAAGGATGAGGAAATGTGCCATCCAGCACTATTTCACAAAATTACTGCTTTAGAGAGAATTCATGGAAGATTATAATAAGTATGAGGCCTCAATTATTATGGGAGTAGAAGACATTTGTTCTCAAAGTTCTGCTTTACCTATATATTTAAATACTCATATCTGCTGTCCCATATTCTTAGCACACTATCTGAAGTAAGTAGGGGAGAATTGAGCACACAGGGTTTTTTTTTTTTTCAGAATATTATGGGGGTACAAACATTTTGGTTACAAATAATGCCTTTGCCTCACCCAAGTCGGGCTACAAGTGGAGCACATAGGTTTTTAATGTGAGAATTTAACTACTGGTCGCTGTAGGTATGAGATATTTTACAGATAGGAATAGTTCATTGCCAAATAGAGGCTGTTGCTACCATTGTTGCTTCTATCACGGCTCTAGCAGCTGGACTAATTTTCTCTTTGCCAAAGAATGTGGCAACAAAATAAAACAAAAAGAATTTCCCCTTTCTTGCAGATGGCATTGCGGGTGGTCACAAGAACTCATAAGATTTTGTTTAGCTTGTACGACTCCACGTTTATAAGTTCTTTTTAACAATGCTTTATACTTGCATTATATTTTATATTTTTCAAAGTACAAAGTTTTAAAAATATACTATTTCTTTGAGCCTCGTAATACCCATAGTAAAGAAAGACAGATACATGGAGGTTGTGACCTGTTCAACATCACAGACACATAATGGTAGAGATGGAAACATAATTCAGGTCTATACTGTCTACCATTGGTCATACGCTATCATGAGCTGCTGGTAGGTTTCAGAACTTGTTCCTGTGGGTGGTCCACATCAGTCTTTCAGGTGTTGGAGAAACTAATCAAAGTGAACAGCAGATTCAAAGAAGAAAACAACGGCGTGGTTTTTCTCTTTCACATTTGAATCTACAATACAATGCATAACAATTAGCCAGGACTGGAGAAACTGAGAAATGGCAGTTTAAGCACCACAAATGCCTCCCTAAGGTTATCTAAGGAAAAGAGCTACAAGAGTTTATCTTTTTTGCTCATGGTGGTATTAAATTATGTTCAGCCTAAAGCTGCCTCCTTAAATATTTTAAGTTCAGCTTAGAGGTTTCTCCGTATATAATGAACTGTAATCCAACTTGATGTGTAAACAGATTGTAACCTACTCTCATAACAAGCAGACGAGTCTCAGCCAATCATAGCAGCTGAACTTCAGTCAACCACAGGCAACCAACTGTTCCAACAGGTTCAAATAAAGTAACCACCCAGCTGTAACCAATCCAGCTGTTTCTGTACTTCACTCCCGTTTTCTGTACATTACCTTCCTTGCTCTGTCTTTAAATGTTATCCAACCACGTAGCAGCCCTAGAGTCACTCTGAACCTGTTCTGGTTCTTAGGGGCTGCGCAGTTGGCGAATCATTCTTTGCTCAGCTAAACTCTGTTAAATCTAATTTCTCTAAATTTTTCTTTCAACAGTGGGAAACAGATATAAGTAGATGGCCTAGAAAATCCTTAGCCTTGCCAAGTAGATTTTAGAAAATTAGATCATTTATACCTGAAAAGCGTTAAACCAAATCAGAAAGATAACCAGGAAACAGCACATGTGTCCTAACTAGGACATTTGTTCCTATAACCAATATTTAGTTAAAACTGAGTATGTGCATGTCCAGTGCTGAGAAGAGTGTAAAAATGCGTAAGATGGAGAGTTTCTGCTTATTATGAATTAAGATACGACCATAAACAACAGGATTCTATGTGACAGTGAGTTGATTTGTTGGTAATATCCACCAAGAAATGTGAGTCTTAGTTTCTTGATTGTGAAACAGGGGAGAACACAAGCAACTAATTGCCATTCAGTGTTGATCAGAAAATATAAATTCTTTTAATTAGGGTTTAAAATTTCTTGATTCCAATTCTTTAATCCTTTGATACACCTGGAGACCATCTGTGTTAGCCCTTCTTTCCCCCCTACTAAATTCAGTATCTGGTGACTAATCCATGTCCAACAAGCATTAAAGATTAAAAACAATAAACAAACAAACAAACAAAAACGAATCAGAAGAGACTACAACTTACAGCCATGCAAGTCAGAGGCGTTCAGGCCTATTGTGTGCAAAGGCACTCACAAAGGGTAAGCGGTAACTGGAAGTCCTTGGTGTATCTGTACGTGTCCTGGGAGTATATTGAGTTCTGGATCCCGGGAACCAGAATTCCCACTAAAATAACATTAAGTATTTTCAAGGGCATATGTAGATATCTTCCTTTACAAAAGTATATAAGAAAAAGCCCACTCAAGCTGACAAAATTAAACAGAGTGATAAGATAAAGTATTAGGGTATTGGGGAAATGGACACTCCATCTGTTAAGCCCTTTTTTATTATGGTAAAATGCACATAACATAAAATTTACCATTTTAACCATTTTTAAGTGTTCAATTCAATGATATTACATACGTTAGTACTGTTGTGCAACCATCAACAGCATCCATATCCAGAATTCTTTTCATCTTGTAAAACCAAAAGTCTATACTCATTAAACGGTAACTTCTCATTTCCCTCTGCCTCCAGCCCCTGGCAACCCTCACTCTACTTTCCATCTCTATGACTGTGACTACTCTAGGTACCTCCTATAAGTGGAATCACATGGTATTATATTTGTCTTTTTGCAACTAGCTTATTTTATTTGGCATAATGTCCTCAAGGTTTATCCATGTTGTAGCACGTGTTAGAATTCTCTTCCTTTCTAAGGCTGAATAATATTCTATTATATGTATATAACATATTCTTTATTCATCCATCAATGAGCATTTTGGTTGTTTCAATTTCCTGGCCATTGTGAATGATGCTATAATGAACATCGGTGTACAAAAATCTCACTGAGACACTGCTTTCAATTCTTTTGGGTATATACCCAGAAGTAGAATTGCAGAGTCATATAATAAATCTATCTTGAATTTTGGGGGGAACTGCCATACTATTTTCAATAGTGGCTGTACCATTTTACATTCCCACCAACAGTGCACAAGAATTTCAATTTCTCTTCATCTTCACCAACAGTTATGTTTTGTGATCATAGTCATTCTAACATGGGAGATGGTATCTCATCGTTGTTTTTATTTTCATTTCCCTAATAATTAGTGATGCTGAGCATCTTTTCATATGTTTGCTGGCCATTTGTATATCTTCTTTGGAGAAATATCCATTCAAGTTGTTAGAGTAGGAGAGTAGGAGACAGGGCTGAGACTGGATGCAGGGACTTGAATATCTGGTGCAGTTGTTAAAGAAAATAACTCTAGAAGCTAACTAGAGGGGCTGATAACTGCAGGCAAGAGCCACCCTTAACTGGCTTGTCATCAATCTCTGTCACATTACATGAACTTAGGCTAATTACAATATCATTTACATTGTGGTTTTAAAATTTCTTCATGCTTGAAATCACTATGAGAGTTCTAAAACAATCATATACAGTACGAAAATGCAAGGGAACCCAATTCTAGGAGTTATTACCCAAATTTTTAGTAAAAGCCAACCCCATCACCTCTAATATTGCCCCCCTCAATTAGTAAGACCACTAAAGATTAAAACCACTTCCTCTTAGTGCAGCTGCTCTCTTTCAAGCCTGCCCCCTCTCTTTCCTGACAGTGTACTTTCACTTTCAATAAAAGCTGTTGCTTGCTTGGCGTCCTGATATTCTTTTCATGATGAACACAAAGAACTTAGAAAAACCTCCACTCAGAGGCTGTTAACAAAGTCCTTTGCTTATTTTCCTATCAGGTTTTTTTTTTCTTTTTGAGTTTTAGGAGTTCTCTCTATATATTGGATATTAACTCCTTATCAGATATGTAATTTGCTAATATTTTTCTCCAGTTCTGTAGGTTGCCTTTTCAATATTTTGAATGTGTCCTTTGATGAGGAAGTGTTTTTCATTGTCACAAAGTCCAGTTTGTTATTTTTTTATTTTATTTTATTTTTTATGTTTTTTAATTGGGGGAAAACTACAAAGCATTTACAGTACAATGTTTACAGTCACAATTTGTAGTGAGCTGATTTCCCAAAATATATTACCACTCAAGTTGACTTATCTTGTTACATTCAAAAACCTACTCTGTCAAAGTAGCAAATCAAAACCACAATGAGATACCACCTAACCCCAGTGAGACTGGCCTCTATCAGAAAATC
The DNA here is from genome assembly GCA_963574885.1 of Lepilemur ruficaudatus. Lineage (NCBI taxonomy): Eukaryota > Metazoa > Chordata > Mammalia > Primates > Lepilemuridae > Lepilemur > Lepilemur ruficaudatus. The sequence goes on from CAUYRT010058861.1 coordinate 32,924, forward strand.
CCAAAACAACAAATGCTGGCGAGGATACAAATCTTTAGCACTCACCTCCAAAGCCATGACTCAAGGTGTCTTCCCTATCTGGATTTCCATCATTTGTCAATTAACCTTCTTTCCCCATAGGTTTTTCCAAAGACTCTGCTACCCTCCGATCTCTTCTTCATGTCCCTTGTTAGCACTTGATTTTTTACATTCTATCTTAAATTTTATTCTTTTATTTTTAGTTTCTTCACAGGAAACATCATGTATTCTTGAATTCTTCCATTTAGATTAGGATAACGGCAGCTGCATAGTAGTGTTTCAACAAGTGTTTGTCAAATTGAAAAGGAAAGAGAAGGATTTAAAATTTTGCTTTAAAAGCCTTCATTTCCAATTGCTGATTGATGAGGTCCATGCTGCATGAAAAATACAAGGGAGAAAGAGAGGAGCAATAATGCTAAATTACTTCAGTTGACAAGGATTTAGGCTGCTTTGTGAATGCCTACTGGGATAAGCAATGCAAGAGACAGTTATTTAAGGATCTCATAATCTACTATTATTATCAATAAAGTACTTAAATAGGTTAATTGATAGTGTCAAGAAATGTTGAATAATGATAAATATTTTAATCAGACCTCACATTTATAAAAATAAATAATTCTCCTTAATTGCTGTCCTTTCTGGAAACATTATGAAGTTCTTTGAGTAAATAGACTTAATTGTAATTTATAGGAAAGGAGAGAGTAATGTTTTATGACTGCAGGGCATGGGGGAAGAAGTTGGTAAAAAAAAATTTTTTTCTTTATGGATTATTGTGTATTAAAATATAGTTGATTTTTATTGGTTGATTTTGTGTCAGGCAACCTTGATAACTTCATTTATTTTAATGGATTTTGGGGTAACTTAGGATTTGCAATATATAAATCATGGCACTACAAAGAGGTATTTTTACCTCCTCCTCCAGCTAGAATCTCCAGTATTAAGTTTACAGAGGTGGTAGGCGCAGAAATTTGTCTTGTTCCTGATCTTAGGAGAAAAACTACTATCATCTGAATATTTGTGTTCTCCAAAATGCACATGTTAAAACTTAACCACCAATGTGATTAAGTCATGATGGTGGAGCCCTCATAAATAAGATTAGTACCCGTTATGAAAGAGATCCTAGAGATCTGTCTTCCGCTATCCGCCTTCCACCATATGAAGACATAGCTACAGGTGTCTTTGTATGACACTGAATATGCCAGCACTTTGATCTTGAACTTAGAGTCTTCAGAACAGTGAGAAATAAATTACCATTGTTAACAATCACCCACTATTTGGTATTTTATTGAAGCAGCATGAATGAACTAAGACAAAAGTTTTTAGCCTTTCACCATTGCTTAGAAGTAGTTTTTTATAGATGTCTTTTATCAGGTGTTTTTATAATGAATGGGTAGGTACTGAATTTTTCAAACTTTTTTCTGCATCTATGGAGACCATTTGATTTTGTACTTGTTATTATAATTTGCCAGTTCATAAAGCCCACTGTATTATTTGTATAATATACTGTTCATATGATCTATTCATAAACACATAAGGAAATTTTTATGCTTAGTGGTGATTTCTAAAATCAAAATTAAGATGCTATTTTTACAAATTAAGTGATTTAAAATCTTATAAGCAAGTATGTAGTACTGCTGCTAGACCTAATTAAAAAATTAAGGAAAGTTGCATGACACAAAAATCAATGTGAAAAATAAGTTGTATTTCTACACTAAACATATAATTAAAAAATTAAGTTTAAAAATGTCACTCATAATAACACAAAAATGCAATCAGGGAAAAGTTTAAACAGGACGATACGAAACAAGTACACTGAAAATTATAAAACATTGCCAAAAGACATTTAAAAAGATCTAATAAATGCAAAAATACTGCATGTTATTGAATTGGAAGAGTTGATATTATTAGGATAGCAATACTGGCCAAAGTGATGTACGGATTCAACATACTGCCCCACTTTATTCTTTACAGAAATAGACAAGATGATGCAAAAATTCATATGGAAATGCAAGGGACACATAATAGTCAAAACTATTTTGAAAACAAAAATAAAGTTACAGTACTCACACTTCTTCTTTTTTTTTTTTCTTTCCCTTCATGGCATGCTTCCTTTCTTTCCTTCAGAGATCTAGCATTTCATCAGGGGGTTATTTTGTAACTTTACCCAAGTCATTTGTGTGGTAGTCAGGAGGAGAAATGGGGGGAAGTTCTGATGGGGAGACTGTTTACCTGCAAGGTAGAGTCCTTTGCATAATCTCAAATTAAAGAGAGTGCCATCCTCTAGCATTTCAAAATTCTCAGGTGCACCAATCAACCAAGATATTTCAGTGTCCCATTTTTTCCCAGATTGTGCCCTGATCTTGGCATAGTAGACCTGCTTACGTTGACAATTAGAACTTCACTGGAGTTTTTCGTACTTTTATGTTTGAGTGCTGGGCCTGGGCTTCAGCTTCTTCTGCTCTATAGGAGCCAAAAAGCTCTTCTTTTTTTCTTTTCTTCCGAAAATTTTATTGGGGGAAAACTACAAAACATTTATAGTACAATGTTTACAGTCACAATTTGTAGTGAGCTGATTTCCCAAAATATATTACCACTCAACTTGACTTACCTTGTTACATTCAAAAACCTACTCTGTCAAAGTAGTCCATAGAGTACACACATAGTGCTCCAACTGTATCTATGTACAACCAACACGCCATTTTAAGTGTACAATTAAATGATTTTCAGTGAATTCCTCAAAAACTGATTTATGTGATTAACTGTACACTTCAGTACTCACACTTCTTAATTTCAAAATATGCTATAAAACTTCAGTAATTAAAATGATGTGGTACAGTCATGAACATATATAAAATTAATGGAATATAATTGACAGCAGAAATAAGCCCATGCATAGGTGATAAATGATTTTTGTGACTATTATTCAATGGAGAAAGAGTAGTCTCTTCAACAAATGTTGCTGAGACAACCAGATATCCACATGCTAAAGGATGAAGTTGGACCCTCCTTCTATCTGTGTTTTTATGCTCGTCAACAAATCCTTCACCCCCTTGCCCCACTACCATTCCCAGCTTCTGATGATAACCACCATTCTATTCACTACCTCTATAAAATCAATATTTGTATCTCCCACATACGAGTGAGAACATGCAATATTTATCTTTCTGTGCCTGGCTTATTTCACTTAACATAATGACCTTCAGTTCCATCCATGTTGCTGAAAATGACAAGATTGTATCCTTCCTTATGGCTGAATAGCGTAATATTGTGTATATATATATACACATACCATGTTTTCTTTATGCATTCATCCACTGATGAACACATAGCTATGCAGATATCTTGTTACAATACTAATTTACTGTCTTTTGGCTATATATCCAGCAGTAGGATTGTTGAGGCATATGGTAGTTCTATTTTTAGTTTGTTGAGGAACATACATACTGTTTTCCATATTGGCTGTATTATTTTATTAATATAGTCCAACCAAAAGTGTATAAGGATCCCACTTTTTTTTGCATAGTGGCAAGATTTTGTTATTTTCTGTCTTTATGATAATAACCACATAAATCGGGGTAAGATGTCTCATTATAGTTCTTTTTTTTGAGACAGAGTCTCACTCTGTTGCCCGGCTAGAGTGCCGTGGCATCAGACTAGCTCAAACTCCTGGGCTCAGCAACCTCAAACTCCTGGGCTCAAGCAATCCTCCTGCCTCAGCCTCCCGAGTAACTGGGACTACAGGCACGCGCCACCATGCCCGGCTAATTTTTTCTATATATTTTTAGTTGTCCAGCTAATTTCTTTCTATTTTTAGTAGAGACAGGGTCTCACTCTTGCACAGGCTGGTTTCAAACTGCTGATCTTGAGCGATCCTCCCACCTCGCCTCCCAGAGTGCTACAATTACAAGCGTGGGCCACCACACTGGACCGCAATATGGTTTTGATTTGAATTTTTCTGATGACTAGTGATGTTGAACATTTTTTCGTATGTCTGTTGGACATTGGTATGTATCCTTTTGAGAAGGCATATTCAGATATTTTGGCTATTTTTTAATCAAATAATTTGGTTTGGGTTGTATGTCTATGTGTGTGTGCACATGTGTACACACACTATTAGATCATTTGAGTTTCTGATACATTCTGCTTATTACTTCCTTTTTGAATGAAGAGTTTGCAAATATTTTCTCCCATTCTGTAGGTTGTCTGTTCATTTGATTGGGTTCTTTATAGTGCAGAAGCTTTTTACCTCGGTGTAATGCCATTTGTTCATTTTTGCATTGGTTGCATATGCTTTTGAGGTCTTATTGAAGAAATCTTTCCCCAGACAAATGTCTTGAAGCATTTCCTGAACTGTTTTCTTCTAGAATTTTCAAAGTTTCTTGTCTTGGATTTAAGTCTTTAATCCATTTGGAGTTTGGTTTTTTTATATGGTTAGAGACAGGGATCTAGTTTCATTCTTCTGCATATGGTGGTTTAGTTTTTCCAGAATCATTTATTGAAGAGACTGTCTTTCCCCCAGTGTTATGTTCCTGGTGTCTTCTTAAAAAATGAGTTGGTTGTAAATGAGTGAATTTATTCTGGGTTCTCCATTCTCTTCTATTGGTCTATGTGTCCATTTTTAAACCAGTACCATCTGTTTTGGTTACTATAGCTGTGTAGTGTATTTTGAAGTCAGGTAATGAGAAGTCCCCACCTTTGTTCCTATTGCTCAGTACTTCTGTATTTATTTCGGGTCCTCTGTGGTTCCATATGCATTTTAGCATTTTTTTCTATTGTTATGAAGAATGTCATTGATATCTTTATAGACATTTCATTGAATCTGTCCATTGCTTTGGGTAGTATGGACATTTCAAATAATATTAATTCTTCTGATCCACAAACATGGGATATCTTTCCATTTTTGTGTATCCTTTTAAATTTTTTTAACAATATTTTATAGATTTCATTACAGAGTTCTTTAAACTTTTTGGTTAAATTTATTCCTGCTTTATTTTATTTTACTTTTTGTAACTATTGTAAATGGGATTGCATCTTGATTTTATTATGCTTTTTTTGCTGTTGACATATAGATAGGCTACTGTGTATTGATCTTGTTTTCTGCCATTTTACAAAATTCTAGAATTTATGCTTGGTTTATTTTTATTATTTTGATCTCTATGTTGAATTTCTCTGATTCAACATAGAATCAGAGAAATTCTATGATAGAATTCTAGCATAGAATTTATGCTTGATTTATTTTTATTATTTTGATCTCTATGTTGAATTTCTCCGATTTCTGAATTCATTCTCTTTCTTATCTTGAAGTTTATTGACCTTTCTCAATAGTTACAATAGTTGAATTTCCTATATGAGATTCAATAGTTGAATTTCCTATATGAGAGATCACATGTCTCCATCACTCCAGGATTGATGACTGGTGCCTTATTTAGTCTATTTAATAATATTTCCCTAGATCACATTGATACTTGTGGAAATTATGATGAGTTGAAGAGTTTATTAAAGAGTTAGGTATTTATTTTGGTCTTCAAAGTTTAGCCTTATTTGTACCCATCCTTCCTCAAAGGGTTTTCTAAAAATTCAAAGGGAATGGAATGGTAAGTTACCTAAGCCTGTGGTTACAGCAGCCTTTTTAGCACTGGAGGGTACCCTAAACCCAGATATGCTGCAACTCTTGAAGACTGCTAGACACCTAACCCTGAATGGACTTGGGAAAGATAAGAAAAAATTCCTTGCTACCCCGGACAAATACCTTTGCTCTCTCCCCTCTCTTTCCCTTAAGCAAGAACCTGCATCTACACTGGGACGTCTGTCATTGGGGATGGGGAGACATGAGCTTTCCCTTGGCCACCGTAGCTGGTCCTACATTGGGCCACACCCAAATCCAAGACTATTCAGACGAGCATAGTACTAGGACTCAACCACAGCCTGTGGCTGCTATTTCCTGACTGTCACCGCTGTTTATCAATATCCAAGAACACTTTGGTCAGCAGGTAGTGAAGCCTGTGGTACTCAGGTTTATCCCACCAGAGCAGCAGATATCCTTATGGCCCAGGCTGGGTTTAAAGATGCCAATAGGACCAACAGCCTGCAACTGGGGGCTTTGAAATTCTGTTTGGAGCTTAATTTTTGTCATTTGTCTGGTAACTGGTTGCAAGACAAACCTCCATACTTTTTTTTCTCTTTCCCCCAAGTGTAAAGACTCTCCCTATGTGATGGAATGCCTGAATTGGCAGAGGGGTGATAAAGACATTCATGTGGCTGTCATAGCTGGCATCACAGTGAGTCACACTCCAAGCCCCGAGCCTTTGATTCCAGTCAGGCACTGTACTTTGACCAAGGACTGCAGTCACTGTGGCCTAGCTGCCACTCCAATTTACTCAAGGCCCCGGGTCATTTTAGACAGCTAATTGTGAAGTGGTCTAGAAGTTAGCTTTCTTTTGCCAAGAATGTGGATTCCCCTCTGGCCCAGGGGTGGTATAAATACTTCTTCCATGGGCAGTGGCAGAATACTTTGCAGTGCTGTGTTTCATTGGCACAAGGTAACACTAAGTTCTAATATAAAGTCTTGCATTCATTTTGCTTTCTCTCCCCTAGCACATAGATTCTCTCTTCTGGCTATGTTGCCTGGGGTTGGAAGAAGGATGGTGTAGGCAATGCAAGACTGTTCTTCTTGTCCTCTTCAAGTAGTGTTCCCTTGTAATTATGCCAAAACCAGGTACTGGTTCTTATAAAGGTGCATTCTTGTGTGGGTGGTTGTTCAATTCAGTGTTTCCTTGGGAAAAGTAGGAAATGATCACTGAAAGTTTCTATTTAGTTATCTGGTTCTGCTGCTTACTTATCCTATTAATACCTTTTAAATGCATGTTTTTATTCAGTTTTGTGGAACATATAAGTGACTCAAGCTTTTGGGTTTTCACCAAAGTATTTTTGTCCAAGGATAGTTATTGGTTGATCTTTCCATGGGGAGTAGTAAAGACTGGGATCTCCTATTCTGCCTTCTCAGAGACATCACATCACATCACATTATGTCACGTTATTGTAAGGGGTAGCTTTGTACCCCTTGTTATCTTTTTATATAGCTATGATAGGCTTTCATTTTGTTATTAATATTATGTCTTACATAAAATATTTTTGTAGTTAAAATAGACTATTTTAAGCTCATAACAACTTTACATAACATAGCTGTACAGTTTTATTTCATACTCTCCCCACATTTTATGTTTTTGACATCACAATATACATCTTTTTATATTTTGTATTGTTTGTATTTTGTATTGTTTTAAAATAAAAAAATTATTTTAGCTATTGTTTTAATAGTTTTATCTTTTAACTTTCATATTAACGATGTAAGTTAGTTACATATCCACCATTACAGTATTAGATTATTCTATATTGGCCTATATGCTTACTTTTACAAGTGAGTTTGGTACTTTCATAGGTTTTTTTTTTGTTAATGTTACTAACCTGAGTCCTTTCTTTTAGCTTGATGAACTATCTTTAAGTTTTCTTTTAAGGTTGGTTTGGTGGTCTTCAAGTTTTGTCTGTCTAAGAGCATTTTTATCCTTACTTCATTTCTGAATGACAGTTTTTCCAGCCATAGTATTTTGAGTTGGCAGGTGTGTGTGTGTGTGTGTGTGTGTGTGTGTGTGTGTGTGTGTGTGTGAGTATGTGTTTCTTTCTGCATTTTGAATGTATTATAATACTCTGCTGTCCTGAAAATTTTCTGCTGAGAAATCTGCTAGCTTTATCAGAACTCTCTTACACGTGAGTTGCTTCTTTTTTCTCTCTACTTTCAGAATCATTTATCTTCAATTTTTATCAGTTTAATAATAATATGTCTAGTGTGGTCTTGTTTGGGTTGAGTTTGATTGTAGACATTAAGTTACATTGACTGCAGACTCCTGTATCTGGAGATCTATACCTTTTCCAGATTTGTAAATATTTATGTTATATATAAGCTTTGTACCCCTTGGTCTCCCTACATTCTTATTTAAATTCCTATAATAAAAGAAATTTGTTCTCTTGATGATATCTCATAAATTTTATAAGCTTTCTTCATTTCCTTTCAGTCCTTTCTTTTTCTGACAATATGTATTCAAATAACCTGTCCTCAAGTTCACAGATTCTTTCTTCTGGTTGATCAACTCTGCTATTAAAGCTCTATATTGCACTTTTTGTTTTAGTCATTGTATTTTTAAGCTCCAGAATTTGCTTTCATCATAAAATTTCAATCTCTATGTGGAATCTCCTGGTTTTGTTTGTTTTTGTATTTTTATGATGTTCACTAAGCTTCCTTAACATAATAATTTTGAGTTATTTGTAAATCAAGTGCATATTTCCATTTTTTTAAGGGTTGGTTTCTTGGTCTTCATTTCATTACTTTTGTGGTGACATGTTTTTCTGATTGTTCTTAATCTTTGTGAATATGCATTAGTATCTGCACATTTGACAAAGCAGGAACTTATTTCGGTCTTTACAGATTGTCTTTGCCCAGGAAACTTTACTAGTCATTCTAGGAAGGTCATCTGGTATGGTTTATGGGTTTCTGTTTTAGTCTCTTAAATCAGCAGGTGGGTGGGCTTACCATCTGTGTCTGTTTAATTGGACCTGGAATATGGGTCCACTTGGCATTACGGTGGGCTTTCAATCTGGATCTGAAGATATTGGCCTGTGCTGAAATGCACATGGCACTTGAGTCCATTGAAATGGGTGTCGAGCCTAAATCTGCATGGACAAACCTGGGTTTGGATCCATGGGGACTGGCTTGGAGCTTGGGGTTTAAAGGGTTGGTCCAGGAGCCTTGGCCCACAGATAGCCTATTATCTTGTCTACTGGGATTACTGGAGTAAGCCTGGACCCTGGATCTACTAGAGCCTAGGCCATGGAGACCAGCCTGGAGCACAGCTCTGGCCTAGTGATTGTTGTATGTGGAATTCATTTCTACATGGGTTGGCCTGAAGCCTGGTATCATCAGTGCCAGTGTGGTAGTCTGGAGCCATAAGACTGGTTTGGAGCCTCGGTTTCCATGGAGATGAGCTAGGAACTTGGATCTGTGGGTGCTGATTTAGAGGCTATGCCTATGAGCACTGGTATGATGCCTTGAGGACTGTTCTGGAAGCTGGCTTTGTGGGAATTGGCCCAGTGCATGTTTTTTTTGTTTGTTTGTTTGTTTTGTTTTGTTTTTTACCAATTGTGCTTTTACTTGCCCATTCCTGATAAAATCTCTAGTCACAGAGTAATAGTCACAAACTATTGGACAAACTAGTAATGTTCACAATGGAATATTACTCAATTTTAAGAAATGACAGTGAGTTAGCACCTCTTGTATCATCCTGGATTAAGCTTGAGCCCAGTGCATGTTCTTTTGAGATGGGCCTAAATTCTGGGTCTCTTGAATCATGAAACAATGGGATCTAGCCTGATAGTAGGTAGAGCTGAAACTCATGTTTGTGAGTGCCTGTCTGGTATATGAGGTAGGCTTACTAATGTGGCTCTGGGCTATTCTGTAACATAGGGAAGGCCTAAAGCCTAGGACTTCAGGGGCTTACTTCGTGCTGTGTGGGCCTGGATCCTAAATTCAAAAAGAATGTTCTGTAGGCTTAGCCTATGCATGTTGACCTGGTAAATAGGGTTGCAGGGATTGGCCTGGTGCTGAAGACAGTCTGGATCCTGGGCTGCTGGAGTTGACTTGGCCCTGAGGTGGGCCTGAAAACTGAGTCTAAGGGCTTACCCAGTGCTGAGATGGCTAGAAACCCTGGAGCTGGATTAGTGATGGGTGACCCAGAGACCAAGTTTATAGAACATATTAGGCACTGCGGATGTAGGACATGTCCAGACATCAGGACAGGTTTGGAGGCTCACTCCATGGGTACTTGTCTGGACCATGTGGCCACAGGGACTTTCTCAGTCCTGGGTTTCACTGGCGTGAACTTTTACTGATTGTATAGTTCACGGCAAAATCTGGTGCTCACTTCCTTTCCTTCCCCCACATAGGTGGTATCTCTTTCCATACCGTTCTCCTGGAGTTGAGAGAGGGGCAAAATGGGTAATGTTTTTGTAATGTTCTTCCTGCCCTTTTCAGTGCATTTTTTCTCATTTCAGTGCTACATGCAGGTACTGTGATCTCTCACTTGGTTTCCTTAGCTCTTGTGAAAGTATTTTCATGCTAGGATGACTGTTGTAATTAATGTCTCTGTGGGTGAATGAAAACTGGAGAGTCCCATTTCACCATCTTCCTTATATTTGATCCTTAATAGGCTTCTAATAACTCATACATGTAGTTTATTTTACAATAAATATTTTTATTTAGTTATGTGAAAATAATTTAAAATTTGTTGATATTTTATTCTTTTATCTGAACTACATTTTTTTATTTCAAAGTATTAAGAGGGTTCAAATATTTTTGATTACATCTATTGCTTTTGTAATGTGCAAGTAACACCTATGAGTATGCCCAATACCCAAGTAGTGTTGATTACACCTGTTAGATAGGTTTGGGCCCATTTCCTTCTTTCTACTACCCACTGCTCGATTTCCAATTAGTTTTACATTCCTCCTTGCACATGGGTGCTCATTGGTTACTTCCAATTTAATAGTGAGCACATGTGGTATTTGTTTATCTATTCTTGGGATAATTCACTTAGGATAATGGTCTCCAGTTTGATCCAAATTGTTGTAAAAACGTTTAGGTCATCGTTTTCAAATGCTGAGTAGCACTCCATGGTATACATATACTACATTTTGTTAATTTACTCATGTACTGATGGACACTTGGGTTGATTCCACATCTTTGCAATTGTTAATTGTGCTGTAACAAATGTAATAAAGATTCAAGTCCAGTATTTTTGTTGTTTTTGTTTGTTTGTTTTTAGAAAAAGTTTTCTTTTCTTCTTGGTAGATACCCAGAGGTAGGATTGCTGGATTGAATGGTACTTATGTCTTTAGTTACCTGAGGATTCTCCATACTATTTCCTATAATGGTTGTACTAATTTGCAGTCTCACCAACAATGTATATGTGTTTCTTCCTCTCAGCTATTGTTTTTGGATGTTTTAATAAAAAAAATTCTGACAGGAGTAAATAGATATCTCAATGTGGTTTTAATTTGTATTTCCCTGATAATTACTGGTGTTGAGCATTTTTTTACATGCTTGCCATGCTTATCTTCTTTTGAAAAGCTTCTGTTCATGTCTTTTGCCCACTTTTTAATTTTTTTTCTTGCTGATTTGCATAAGTTCTTTGTATAGTCTGGATATTAGCACTTCATTAGATGTATAGTTTGTGAATATTTTCTCCCATTATGTAGATTGCCTATGTGCTCTGCTGATTATTTCCTTAGTTGTACAGAGGCTTTTTAGTTTAATCAAATCCCATTCATTTATTTTTGTTGTTGTTTTGATTGCCATTGGAGCTTTAGGCATAAATTCTTTGTCTAGACTGATATCAAGAAGAGTTTTCTCTACATTTTCCTTCAAAATTCTTATGGTTTCATGCCTTATATTTAAGTCTTGTATCTATCTTGAACTAACTTTTGGGAGTGGTAAGAAATAATGATCCTCTTTTCTTCTTCTGTATGTGGCTATCCCATTTCCCCAGAATTGTTTATTAACTAGGGTTTCATTTTCCCAGTGTGTATTGTTGTCTGTTTTGTCAAAAATCAGTTGGCTATATGGTTTTACATCTGGGTTTCTTATTCTGTTCCATTGGTCCACGTCTCTATTTTTGTACCAATGCCATGATGTTTTGGCTACTATAATCTTGTAGTATAGTTTGAAGTCTGGTAATGTGATGCCTCCAGATTTGTTATTTTTGCTTGTGATTGCTTTGGCTATTAAGGTTCTTTTCACATTCTGAACAAGCATAAAATTAATTCTTCTAGATCTGTGAAGTATGATGTTAGTATTTTTATAGAGATTACATTGAATCAGTAAATCACGTAGGGTAGTATGGACATTTTAACAATGGTAATTTTACAGTTCCGTAACTGTGATATGTTTTTTCACTTGTTCATGTCCTCTGTGATTTCTATCCTCAGTGTTTCACAGTTCTTCTTGTAAAGAACTTTCACGTACTTGGCTAAGTATATTTCTGGCTACATTATTTTCTTTGTGGCAATTATGAATGGTATTGAGTCTTTGATTTTACTCTTAGCTTGACTGTTATTGGTATCTAAGAATGCTACTGATTTATGTAAACTGATTTTTGTAACCTGAGATTTTTGCTGACTTTATTTATCAATTGCAAGAGTCTTTTGGTGGAGTGTTTGAGGTTTTCTAGATCCAAGATCACATTATCAGTGAAAAGTAACAGTTTGACTTCTTCTTTTTTGATTTGGATACTCTTTATTTATTTTTTCTCTTGCCTAATTTCTCTGGCTAAGACTTGCAGAACTATGGTGGATACAAATGGTGACAGTGGGCACCCTTGTCTTCTAGTTCTTAGGGGCAAAGTTTTCCACCTTTTCCCATTCAGCATAATGTTGGCTGTGTGTTTTTTATATATGGCTTTTTAAATTTGGAGATATGTTCTTCCTATACCTACTTTTTTGATGGTTTTTATCATGAATATGTGTTGAATTTTGTCAGATGCTTTTTCTGAATCTATTGACATGATCATATGGTCTTTGTTTTAGTTTCTGTTTATGTGGTGAATCACTAAATTTATTTATTGATTTATATATGTTAAACCACTCTTGCATCGCTTGCATGAAATGCACTTGGACATGGTATATTTTTTTATGTGCTGTTGAATTTGGTTTTCTAGTATTTTCTTGAGGATTTTTACATCTACATTCATAAATAATATTTGTCTGTAATTTTCTTTTTTATTGTGTCCTTTTCTGACTTTCGTATAAAGGTGATAGTGATACTCAATACTGGCTTCATAAATTGAATTAAGGAGAATTTTCTCCTTCTCTATGTTATGGAATAATTTTGGCAGTGTAGGTGACAGTTCTTCTTTGTAGGTCTAGTAGAATTCATCTGTGAATCAGTCTGGTTCTGGGCTTTCTTTTTGTTGGGAGATATTATTCTTATTGCTATAATCTCATTGCTCATTATTGGCCTGCTCAGAAATTCTCTCTTTTCCTAATTAAGTCCTAGCACATTGTCTCTTTTCAGGAATTTGTCCATTTTCTCTGTTTTTTCTAGTTTATGTGCATACAGATTTTCTTAATATTACTGGATGATATTTTTATGTCCATAGTATCACTTGTAATGTCTCCTTTTTTATTTCTGATTGAGTTTATTTGAATTATTTTTCTTCTATTCCTGATAAATATAGCAAGAGGTCTATCAATTTTTTATCTTTTCCAATAACCAATTTTTATTTTGTTGATATTTGGTATTTTTTTGTTTTCATTACATTTAGTCCAGTCTGAACTTTGTTATTTCTTCTGCTTGCTTTGTTGTGGTTTGCTCTTTGTTGTTGTTGCTTGAGATGTGACATTTAGTTGCTAATTTTTTATTTTTCTGTCTGTTTGATTAAGCATGTAGGCTGTGAATACTCCCCTGAGGAATGTTTGTGTAATTCCATAGATTTTGATGCTATGTGCCCTTTCTTGTTCACTTTGAAGATTCTTTTATTTCCATCTTAATTTTATTCTCATCCCAATCATTGCTCAACTGCAGGTTGTTTAATTTTCATGACTTTGTGTACATTTGAGTGTTTCTCTTGTTATTAATTTTTAGTTTTAATCCATTGTGTTCTGAGAAGATACTTGGTATGCTTTTTATTTTTAAAGTAAAATTTATTGACACCTTTTTTGTGGCATTGATCATGATATGATCAATCTCAGAGATGTTCCATATGTTGCTGAGAAGAATGTATATCCAGTAGTTTTTGTATAGAATGTTGTGTAAGTGTCCGTCTATTAGCTTCGTTTGATTTAGAGTCTAGTTTAGGCCCACTGCTTAATTTTTATTTTTTTATTTTTTTGCTTTAATAAGTTTCCAGCTCTGACAGTGAAGTGTTGAAGTTCCCAGCAGTTGTATTGCTACTTTTTAATTCTTTGTTTGACCCTGGTAAAATTTGGTTTATGTATTTAGGAGTTCCTTTGTTAGGTGCATATTTATTTAACATTGTTATGTTCTCTTGTTGAAGTGCTCCCTTTACCATTATATAATGACCATTTTTGTCTTTCTTTAGCATTGTTGAATTAAAGTCAAGTTTGTCTGATATGAAAATGGCTACACCTGCTCTGTTTGGTTTCTATCTGCATGGAATATTTTTTTCCTCCCCTTTCACAGTGAGTCTGTGTGCATCTTTGTATTTTAGGTATATTTCTTGGAGACAGTAGATGCATGGGTTCTATAATTTACCCATTCAGTATTCAGTCAGTCTGTCTTTTGATTGGCATATTTAAATTGTTAACACTAAGAGACAGAATTGATATGTTGGATGATGTTCTGTTTACTATGTTGGGTAGCACCTTAATATTTTACATTCCCCCTTGTAATATTATTTTATAGGAGTTGTGAGTTTTAGCTTTTGGGGGTGGTTTGCACTCATCAGTATCTATTGTGTTGATTCATGTATAATGCAGTTCTGAGTATTTTTTGAGGGGCAGTGTTTGCTTTTCTGGAAAAGTCCCTCCGTGTTTGCTTGTCTGGAAAAGACTTAATTTCTCTATCAATTGTGACACTTAGTTTTGAAGGACACAGAATTCTAAGCTTGCTGGTTGTTCTGTTTAAAAAGATTAAAAACGGGCCTTACTCTACAAGCCAGAAACCCTACTTCTGGCTTGTAAGGTTTCCACTGAAAAGGCTGCTGTTAATCTGATGGGTTTACATTTTTTGGTCAGTTGTTGCATACATCTAGCTGTTTGTAAAATTTTCTCCTTCATTTTGATTTTGGCCAGGTTGATTACTATGTGTCTTGGAGATGTCCTACTTGATATAACTCTTCTTGATGTTTGATGACTATGTTGTATTGGGATGTATGAATCTCCGGCTGTACCAGGGAAATTTTTATCACTAATATCATGAATAGATTTCCTTGCTTTTATCTATTTCACATTCTTTTTCAGTGATACCTATATTTCACATGTTAGTTTGCTTTGGATAGTCCCGTATCATTCTATGTGACTGCTCTGCCTTTTTATTTCTCTTTTCTGACTCTTTAGATTACTGGGTTAGCTTGAGAGTCTTACCTTCAAGATCTGAGATACTTTTTCTGTTTGATTTTCTCTATTGCCCATACTTTCTGCTGTGTTTTGAAATCCCTAAAACACACTTTAATTTTTTTTTCATTTTTTTCTTTTTCCTTTCTTTTTTTTTTTTTATTACGAACTACTACTTAGTCATGGGACCAGCAGTTTGGCAGTGAACTGATCTTATCTCTTTATCAATATACTTTTTTTCCTTTATTGAAGTATACATTACATGTCATGCCTTTACTCCATTCTAAGTGTACAATTAAATGATTTTCAGTGAATTTACCAAGATGTACAATTAATCACATAAATCAGTTTTAGAGGAATTCCTACCCCCTATTGAGACCCATAATTTCGCTCCCCAACTACTTTTCAAGCATGCCCCTCCCCTCCACAGTGCCCACCACGTCGCTCAGATGTGGGTTTACTCCCCACCCCTCAAATCCCTAGTGAACACTCCCACCATTTGAGCACCATAGTGTTAATCAGTCAATACCAGTTTGATGATGAATACAAGTGGGGCCATTCTTTGGATCTTGTGTCACCTCACTTGGAATAATGGGCTTAAGCTTAATACAGGATAATATAAGCAGTTCTAGCTCACTGTCATTTCTTAAAATTGCATAATATTGCAAACAATATCAAATTTTAATAATCCACTCATGAATTGACAGGCACTTGGGTTGTTTCCACAACCTAGCAATAGTGAATTGTGCTGCCATAAACATTTGGGAGCAGATGTTTTTATCATAGAATGTCTTATGCTGTTTTGGGTAGATGCCTAATAATGCTATTGCTGGATCAAATGGTAATTCTTTTTTTAGCTCTTTGAAGTATCTCCAAATTCTTTTCCACAGAGGTTGCACTAATTTGCAGTCCCACCAGCAGTGTAATAGTGTTCCTATCTCTCCACATCCTCACCAGCATTTGTTGTTTTGGGATTTTTTGATAGAGGCCAGTCTCACTGGGGTTAGGTGGTATCTCATTGCGGTTTTAATTTGCATTTCTCTAATAATTAGAGATGATGAACTTTTTTATATGTTTGCTGGCCGTTATTCTGTCTCCTTTGGAAAAGTTTCTGTTCATCTCCTTTGCCCATTTATAAATGGGGTTGTTTGATTTTTTCTTGAAACATTATCTTTGATTACTATAAAAAACTATATGCTCAAAAACAATATAATGAGGAGGAAATGGACAGATTCCTGGAAACATACAACCTTCCTAAGTTCACCCAGGAGGCAACAGAATTTCTAAACAGACCAATTTCAAGCTCACAAATTGGAGCAGTAATTAAGAGTCTCTCAAAGCAGAAAAACCCGAGACCTGATGGCTTCATGTCAGAGTTTTACTAAACATACGAAGAAGAACTCATACCTATTCTTCAGAATTTATTCCACAACATTGAGAAGGGTGGAATCCTTCCAAATTCATTCTATGGAACGAACATCACTTTAATTCCAAAACCAGGAAAGGACCCAACAAAAAAAAATTACAGATGAATATCCCTATAAATATAGATGCAAAAGTCCTCAACAAAATTTTTAGCTAATAGAATTCAGAAACACATCAAAAAAAATAATTCATCACGACCAAGTGGGCTTCATTCCAGAGATGCAAGGCTGGTTCAATATTCACAAATCTGTAAATGCAATTCACCTCATAAATAAAACCAAGAACAAAGACCATATTATTATCTCAATAGATGCAGAAAAAGCATTTGACAAGGTCCAACACGCCTTTATAATAAAGACTCTAAACAAAATAGGCATAGGTGGCTCATTCCTTAAAATTATCAAATCCATTTATGACAAACCTACAGCCAACATCATACGAAATGGGGAAAAACTGAAATCATTCCCACTTCGAACTGGAACTAGACAAGGATGCCCACTTTCTCCTCTTCTATTCAACATAGTGCTCGAAGTCCTAGCAATAGCAATTAGGCAAGATGGTGGTATTAAGGGTGTCCAAGTAGGTGCAGATGAGATCAAACTCTCGCTCTTCGCTGATGATATGATATTA